>CAMOHE010045237.1:1423-34862 GCA_946598075.1 Artocarpus hirsutus | reverse complement strand
TTCTCTGCACTTCCAACCATTGTTCACATTCGAACATCATCCCACGCAACGCCGTCCTTCTGCCCACATGCTGCTCTCCTGACGACACCGCCCTAATCATCGACACTAGAACGAGCCGATATACGCATCCTTGTCATTCACATGCCAAGCTACTGCCGTTTTCACTGCCAAATGTCGCCACAAGCTGCGACCTCCGTCTTTACACCTCCAGCCTCCAACGTGCGTCATCGGTTACCATTGTTGTCAACCAGCTCAGACAGACCTGCTCAACATAACCCTGTCCCTCCTTAGTCCAGCCTTTAGCCAAAAAAGCTCAAAACGACCTTCACTAGCTCGCTGAACGCTGTCAAAGTTTTAGGGTACCTAGTATTTTTATCATCTTCAGAGTGGTCCCATTCAAGTGTTGGGACGAGTTCTTGACCGCGTTGAACTCTTCAGGAGAATTCAAAAAAAAAAAAAAAAAAAAAAAAGAAAGAAAATCCCCGGTTATTTGCCATAAATATTGAAGCTTCGGATTTATTGTGGATAAATAGACTATTTTAAAGTCAACAAGATATAGGATAAATTCCAACAAAAAAAAAAAAAATCATCACATAAATTCAAAAACAATAAAACTTTTAATATGCCGCAAAATTTTCTCTCGAGTTAATTGTCATATGTCCATTATGCAAGGGATGCAAATTGTGATGTTTACACATAGGTCCATAAAATTATCCTAAAGACCTTTCTGCTGTTTGTTAACCATTCCTTAAAATCAGCTATACAAATTCATAACTACGCACATAACAAAAGGTACTTTTAGAATGGATATATTGATTATACAGTCAAAATTGGAGATGTGTCTTTGATAGAGTCTCTAACATTGATCAGTTCACATGTAGAAATTATATGTCTATTTTAAGAACCTCATTTTAAAAACTGTCTTATTTCTTTCATAACATTGTCTATATTATTTTATAATTAATTATTTGTAGCATTCGCTTTGTCCATTTTGTATATTTAAATGTTGATAATTATCGTAAAACTAAAATCATTGAATTCCTTGGTCACCTGTCAAAACAATGAACGTTTAAATTTACTTAAATAGGCTTAAAATTCATATACTATAATTTAATCATAATTTAATTTTTTAAGGTTAATCATTATTAATTATATAAACGGGTATTTTAGTAATTGCATTGATAAAATAATCAATTGTAATTTTAGTAAATAGTAGAAAGAGAGTTAAATTGTTTCTCATTACACTTATTTTATAGACAAATAAACATAAGAAATGAGATCACTCTTTCACAAATCCCTCTTAAGCTCCTACTCTTTTCTAAATACACACCCCACATAATTTTGAAATGATTAAACTTACTTTCTACATGCCCCTACCCAATCTACTCCACTATTTATTATAATTTATTACTTTGATATTATCATTCTTCTATCTTTTTCTATTTTTTGGTTAAAGTATTAGGCATGAAGACTCTTTTCATATATCAAGAAAATTTATATCATTAAAAGCTAAAAAAGCAAAACAACTGAGAAAGAAAATAAAAAAAATGGTAACGTAATTATTGTACTAATTGAGAAATGATAAAAGAGAAAATGGTAAAAAAAAAAAAAAAAGAAATGTAAAACAGTACTCATATGAACTTTATAGAAAACGAAAAAAATGAAATGATTAGTAAAAAAAAAATATAAACATGAAATGAAAAAAGGCAAAAAAAAAAAAACATTATACAACAAATACAAAAAGAAAAAAAATACATTCTTAGAACTCTTTGGATTAGTCATTGAAATGTAAGAATTAGGGATCGTTGTAGATTTCAAAATAATAATAGTTTATACTTTGGGGATAAAAAAAAAAAATTCTGTTATAATTTCCTTTACGTAAAGTATATCATAATTGTTCTGTTGTAATTGCATTTTATATGAGGGATTTTTTGCAATGAAAAATTATTTAAAAGGAGCGTGGAGAGTAAAGAATAGGACCACCTAATCAACAATCCTCATTTGTATTACTTTATTAATTTATGTATTTATTTATTTATTTCATCAATTTAACAAACAATCTATTTAATAAATGCTCCAGGTTCCTTTATGGACTTGATGAATAGAATTTTAAGGATTACTTAGACAGTTTTGTAATTGTTTTTATTGATAATATCCTTATCTACTCTCGCCCGATGGAACAACATGCTAAGCACTTATGAATAATTATGAATATTTTAAAAGAGAAATAGTTGTATGCCAAGTTCAAAAAGTGTGAGTTTTGGCTTGATAAAGTGACATTTGTAGGGCATGTAGTGTCAAAGGATGGAATTTTTGTAGATCCCAACAAGATTGAAGCAACAACTAATTGGCCAAGACTGAGCAATGCTTCAGACATTTGTATCCCCTATAATATGTAATGGAGACTTAGCTATACGGGCTTCGTAATTCTATATAGTTCGAGAGTGCAGCTCTAAGCTTTTAGTGGAGTAGCGTTGGAGTTGATAATTATAGAATGTATATCTGAGATATTGGGTTTCATAATTATCAAGAGCTTGAACTATATAGGTTCATTTAGTCCCTTTTGATAACTCACAAAAATCCTGTAACGATACAACATATTTTTCTAATAATTGGTGACTTATGTCAAATTTATTAGATTGGTTGAAATTTTAAAGAATCAAATAATTCATGTCTATTTAGAGCTGAATTAATTTTGTAATAAAATTAATTCAAGATAAATTTGTTGAATTATTAGGATCGGATAATTCTTGTCTATTTATCAGTTGATTTAATTTTGAATAAATTAAATCAAGATAAACTTGTAGAATTATCAGGAATTTATTTATTTTCCCAGAGATAATCTAGATAAAGTTGTTTCAATTAGATAACTTTTCTATTAGTTTATTTGAATTAAAACTGAGACTTTTTCCTATAGAATCTAGGGTGAAAAATAAAAGATTCGCTGGGAATTTTATTCGCAGGTTTGACATGCCGATCCTCAAGTTCGGTCTACCGATGGGGTAAGTTCGACATGCCGATTAGACAAATCGGTATGCCGATTGTGCGATAAAAAGATCACACATTTTCACACAGATTTCATCAGATATTGATCCAAATTTGATTCTGATTCAAATTTTGAGGTATTATCTGATAAGGATGACTCTTGGATCTAATCTTTATAAAAAGAGAGTGAGTCTCATTATTATTTAGATAAATTGAGAGATTAAGAGTAAAACTCTACTGGTGGGATACTGAAACTCCCTAAGTGCTCTTATTCACAAATTACAAACACTAGCTTTGGGTTTTCTCAATTGGTTGGAAGAAGAGTTGCTTGGTGGAAGAGCTATACGTGTGAGCCCATACTCACTCGAATCGTGGATAAAGCATAGCAAAGAAGGCCAGTTGGTTGAGGTCCATTTGGAACGTTACTTCTCTTTATTGATTAAGGAAGCTTTTCAGCATTTACAAGGTTAATAAGATCTAGTTAATTTATACATATAGCATGTCAAACTTATGTTTTTTTTAGATTATCTATAATCAGCTTAAGGATAAGTTCTATCTTAGCTTCCTGATTATTTTTCTCTTACATTCTATTATCTCACCATCGAAAAACTTACTATCTAAAGATGGTAAACCACTCGATTACACCTTTGTATTCAAATGGTTGAGTACTCTAGGTTTTCAATTATAAGATAACGCATTTAAGAGGATATCACTACTCCTAAGGAGGAACTATGGATTCCATATCTATGAATAATAGGTCTATACTATCAAAAGTCATGTCTCTAACGTACCGGCATGCGTACTATTGTTAAAATATGGGTGTCACCCTTTGGTACATCAAAAGACACAAGTCAAGACAATGGGCCCATTATTCATCTCAGGATTAAGATACAATATACATAATTGTCAAAAGTGAATTGATTTGCTGAGACAGAATTATTAATTCAAATCAATTCACTTTATGTCATGATCTAACACATCGTCACCTATGACAACGTGTCATTGTTTCTATTTATGGAGTCCACCTCTGATAGTCAAGACAAACCATCTCCCAATGGGAATAGACAACATAACAATCTTTACATGAATAAAAAGCCTAACTTTATTCCCTCGATTGCGGATCTTATGATTTAGATTGTCACGTGAAGAATCGTGTCTTCTACATAATCTGTCCATCATATGCTCAATTCTTAAAGGTTTAGACTAACAGTCTCAGACTATTGTTTGTTTAACATACATTCAACAAATATGAATATAAAGTGGACAAGATTTGGTTTCTAAATAATGAATGAATTCTTTATTGATAAAAATGTCTCTAAAAACATATTACATTTTTACTTCTTAGGGCATACACGTTTAACAATCTCCCACTTGCACGAAGTGAGTATATATGACAAATCTCGCATTGTAACGCCCTTATATGGGGGTTAATAGTATTGAATAAATAAAAATAAACTTATATTCAATATTAAACAATGCCCATGGGTCTTTGAACAAAAATAAATATTTAAAATACAAACCACAGTTTTTAGTGTAGCACTAAATATTTAAAATACAGTCATCATCACCATAGTACAATTCCCAAATAACTTAACACAACCATCACAAAGTAAATACGAATCTTACGTAATCTAGACGAGTTACAGTTTAACAAAGATCTTCCAACACAAAATCAACAGTGTTGTTGCTTATTCCTCGTCAGATAAGTTGCACTGAGTTCTACTTGAAAGATGTAAATATGATAGGGATGAGCATCGACATGCCTAGTAGGAAAAATCATTACTCACCTTAAGGTTTATTCATTACCACATTAAAACTACATGGTTAGTTAATTTACATCATATACTAGATTATGAGGTTTATTATGATCATATCTCATGGATACCATAGTTCACCATTACCAAGTTTCACACTTATACATATATACAAATATTAAAATTCATCATTATTCTTAGGTATGCACATTATATAAAGTAACACTCCACTTATCGAAACCCAAATGGGCGTTCTTGGCCACCCTCTAAACATTCCGAGGTTATTCTGGTGAGGGGACATCAAGCCTTGAGTCCTCACTAAGTCGATTTTTGTACAGTGCGTTCTGGGACTTTCGACCCAAGGAAGCGTCATCACCTTCCCCCTATTTTACCTTTTAGGGTATTCGTGTCCAAGGACGTAACTGTCGCCCTCTTCACGTTTCACCATTTCTTTATAAACAAATATCCTTTACAGGACCAGTTTTCCTAACCATGCTTCTAAATTTATAACAATATATATTAATTCATTATGTTCCTCGCTGTTCAATACAGGCCAAGTTCATGTCATAGTTTCGTATGTAATTCTCATATTATAGCAGTTCAACATAGATATATATATCTTGTGGTAAAACAATCAATTTTAATTCCATAAAAACCTCGCAAAAGATGAGTAATAGAATCCCTACCTTCTAAGCTTCTCAACAATCTTTTAATCTCCGAATTTAATTAACGTAAGCTCCACGCACCTTTGATCCTAAGGTGTGCATAAGGACAATTAAAACTAAAGCACAATATGTAATCACATCCATAAATTAATTAAGTGTAAATCTATATATATTCCAGTCTCTAATAAGATTCATGAATTACTTAGGATGGTTTTGAAAAGGTTGCAAGACATTCAGGGATTAGAAGGTGAACAAGGTTGGGTTCATTATTCACAATTAGCACATGGGTTAATAGGTGGTTTACTTAAGATAGACGGATGGTATACTACCATTGGTAGGTTTTCTAGTTTCCAACCCAAGAATTGAAAATTTCATAGAAAATAAAATATAACTCCGATTTAAGCTCATGATAACTCGTTGGAAAGCTTAAGATGTCTACTTTTAAAATATGTAAACCAATTTACGAAATTCATTTTATCTAATCCCAAAATTTCAAGAAACAGCTACTGCTCATAAAGATAATACAATGTTTATGGAGTATTAAGTTTTTCTTTAACTCAAAGCATATTATCCTTGTTCAAAGTCTCAAGATCATTCTAAAATATACAGCATGCATTGTAGAATCATAATAAATATATGCTCATGAGTTTCATACCAAAATCATTATCAAACCATATCTCTAGCCTTTCTTGCAAATAATGATGAAAACATGCTAAAATATGCATATTAACATAATTAGAAATTTGCATGAACTTTGAACACGTAAATTATACATTGAAGATAGAGAAAAACACATACTAAAAACCAAGTTTGAATTAAAGAAAACCCACCTCAAACTCCTTTGAAAAACACCAAAGTTTGAGTTAAAATCCAAGCTTGAATTGACTCCAAAACGGCTTTAAATGTGGCTGAAAATTATAGTTGTCGTGGTTGCAAAGAGAGCTTTATGCTTTGTGTCCTGAGTTGAAAATTGAAGTGAGAAAGGAGAGAATGAGAAACTAGAGAAAAGAGTGGTGATGGTTGAATAAATAGGCATCAAAATAATTAAGGAGCGGGAGAGAATTAAATGAGCATTAAAAGAAAATATTATCATGTCTCCTATAGAGACTTTTAGCAAATAATGTCGACATAATTGAGGGGGCAAATAGGGCAAGTTGTAGAAGAAGGTGAAGAAAGCATTAAAAAGGTGGTTGGGAAAACATATCGATGTCTCCTGCTAATTGAGGTGAATTAATTCTATGTCTCCAAGTAGTTGAGACTACTCAATTAAGCATTAATGTAGCGAGACAAGGTTGGTAGAAATGAGTGATAGGTAGATTTTAAATATTTACTATGGAGCTTAGTAAAAATGCTAAAGTGACATTTTATTTATATGATTTTTACAAAATCATACCCGTTAAAATAACGGGTGTTTTACGCATCCCCATAGCTTTCACATGTTTCTCAAAGATTCTCCCAGTAAGTGTCTTTGTAAATGGATCAGTTAAATTGTTCTTTGACGCGATTTTCCACACCGTGACATGCCCACCCTCGACAAAGTCCTTTATCACATGATATTTTTCGATCAATATGTTTACTCTTTTTGTAAAATCTTGGTTCCTTAGCATTAGCTACAGCCACACTATTATCATAGTACAGTGATATTACCTTATCCATACTAGGAACTACCTTAAGATTTCTAAGGAACTTGAAGAGCCACGCTGCCTCTTTCGAAGCATCACTAACTGCCACATACTTGGCCTCCATCGTTGAATCCAAAGTGCAATCTTTCTTCACATTCTCCAACTGATGGCACTGTCGCCCAAAGTAAACACAAAACCCAAAGTCAATCTCTTAGAATCCAGATAGGATTAAAAATCTGAGTCAATATATCCTAGAGAAGTTTAGTCTTCATCCAAATATATAAGCATATACCCTCGAGTCCTTCTTAGGTACTTGAAAATATGCTTTACCGCAACCCAATGGTTTGCTCTCAGTTTCGCTTGAAATTGACTTACAATCCCGACTGTGTAACAAACATCTGATCGTGTACAAAGCATGGAATACATAAGACTACCCACTGCCGAAGCATAAGGCACCTTCTTCATGTACTCTCTTTTTTCATCAGACTTTGGAGAATCTTTCTTAGAAAGAGTAATTCTAGACTTGGATGGTTGCCCACCTTTCTTGAAATTCTACATTGCAAACCTCTTGAGAATTTTATCTATGTAGCTAGCCTAGGACAAAGCTACATTTTGTTCTTCCTATCTCAAAAGATTTGGATACAGAGAACAAAATTAGCCTCACCTAAGTCTTTCATGTCAAACTGCTTAGTCAACCATAATTTGTCCGATGATAATGCCCCAACGTCATTGCCAATTAGCAGAATGTCATCTACATAGAGCAGTAAAAAAACCATATTGCTATCCTTAATGTGTTTGTAAACACAAGGTTCATCCACATTTTGTGAGAACCTATAAGTCTTGATCACTTGATCAAATCTTGTGTTCCAAGAACAGGAAGCATGTTTAAGTCCATAATTTGACTTTAGCAGCTTACAAGCCTTTCCCTCTTGACCCTTGACCTTGAACCCGCCTAGTTGTTCTATATAAATGGACTCATCAAGATAGCCATTTAGAAAAGTTATCTTGACATCCATCTGTTAAATCTCATAGTTAAGAGTGGCAGCTATGAACAAGAGAATCCAAATGGACTTAAGCATGGCTACAGGCGTAAAGGTTTCCTTGTAATCAATTCATTCCTTTTGCGTATAACACTTAGCTACCAATCTAGTCTTAAAGGTTTCGACCTTTCCATCCACTCATCTTTTCCTCTTGTAGATCCACTTACACCCTATAGGTTTTACCCCTTCGGGAAGATCCACAAGCTCCCAGACTCAATTAGTCTTTATAGACTTTATCTCTGTGTTCATGGCCTCTGTCTAGAGTTTAGAATCAACATCCTCCATAGCCTCTGTGTAAGTATAAAGATCCCTGTCATGTTCATCTGGTTCAGCCAAAAAGGCCTCACCATTAAACATATACCTTTCTGGTTGACACCTAATCCTCCCACTATACCCAAGCCCCTTAGGTTGTTGTTCATGTTTGTTTGGTTTTCCTACTCCAATCAAAACGGTTTCATTTGGAACCCCCGGAGTGATTGGATCACTCCTTTACTCCTCAAGCACCACTTTGCTACGAGGCTTAAAGTCGTCCATGTAACTCTCCTCATGTAATTGTTAATATAATTGTTCTATCAGTTAATTTATAAAAAATGTTAATATATTTAGCATAAGCAATAATAAAAGCAACAATTTTTAATTATACATTTACAACTTAATTATTTATCCATAATTTTATTAAATTATTTAATTGAATTTGTTCTTTTATAATGTTAAAATAACATTTTTTTTATTTTAAACAAACAGATGAATAGGAGAAAATTACTAAAAACCAATAAAATCAAATTGCCAACATAAGCGACGTATCACCTCACGCACATATGAAAATCTCATGATTAGAAATGACAAATCTTCGAGACAAATACATCGAGATGTTGGAATCTCTAGAGTAGACATTTCTCGATCAAGGCTTCACATAATGTTAGACTTCCTTAAGTCTGAAAGACAAATGTCCAATTCAACACAGTCATCAACGTCTCAAAATCGCAATGAAAAATGTAATTTTCTTATCTAGAATAAGCATTATACTTGAATAATTAAAAACCCCTTATCTAATAACAACATTGACTCCTAATGTATTCTCTTCATTTCTTTCATTTCGTTCTTTCCTATAGGTGTCACTAATATGTACCTTGATGTTGGAGACTACTTTTGCATTTGTCAACACTGTGGTGCTCTATTTTGGTTTAATGAATGAACCAAAAATAACAATTCATCTAAATTTAATCTTTGCTTTAAAGATAGGAAAATTGTTTTGCCTCTAATTGAAAAAACTCCTCATATCCTATATAATTTACTTGATTATTAAGGAGGACTAATAAGTACACATTTTCGAAAAAATATTCAAACTTATAACTTTATGTTTGCATTCGCATAATTTGGAGCAAATATAGAAACGAGCACAAAAACTCAGATGGTCTATATATCTTTAAAATAAGCGGACAAATACATCAGTTTATGGGATCTTTATTACCAATCAACAATAATCCTCTAAAATTTGCTCAATTTTTTATATAGGATATAGAAAATAAATAAAAAATTGAATGGCAACATTCTCTATTCACAATGTGTCCAATGATTTAATCAAATTAATTATAAAAAATTTGACAAAAATGCTAAAATAAGTACAATAATTAGTCAAAGTTTTTTGAATGGTAAAAGATAGACACCAACAAGATGAAATTCCTTCAATAATGCTAGGACTTATAAGTTGAAGACATACAGATAATAGTCAATATGAACTACCAACTTCAAATGATATTGTTGGTTTGATGGTTGGAGATATTGATGAGTTTGAACAAGGAAGAGATATTATAATTAAACACAAAATAGATACTTTACAAAGAATTATAAAATTATATCCATGTTATATGGCTCTTTAATATCCTTTGTTATTTCCTTATAGAGAAGATGGTTTAAAACTAACTTAAAATGGACTATAAATAACTCAAATACAAGATCTTCAAGAAAGAGAATTTCCATGATAGCATTTTATTGCTATCAATTGCAAGAGCGTGAAATTCAAGACAATACTCTCTTAAGAGGCAGTAGACTATTTTAACACTATATAGTAGATGTGTATGCCTATGTAGAAGAAGATCAATTAGATTACATTAAAAAAAATCACGATCTAAAATTTACCAAGGTATTCAAGACGCTGTTACTAGAAGAGATACAAATGCACAAGCAATATGTAAAAGAATTATTTTTCCTTCTAGCCACACAAGAAGTCCCAAGTATATGATTAAAAACTATCAAGTTACAATGGCAATTTGTAGACATTATAGAAATCTAGACTTATTCATAACATTCACATGCAATCCAAAATGGCCTGAAATTACTAGAGCTTTGGCTAAAATTTCAAGTCAAAAACCTAAAGATAGACCAGATATTGTTACAAGAATTTTTAGAATAAAATTAGATCATATTTTATCCACTATCAAAAATTAAAAAAACATTTAGGACGATTATAATAGGTTCGTCTACTTTTTTAGCACTTGTTTATTTCATTAATAAGAGAAAAAAATCTACTTTTTATAGTTCAATAAAAATAAGATATTTTTTTTCCATTTTGTAGATCTATATGTCGTCAAATTTCAAAAACTAGGCTTGCCACATTGTTATTTTCTATTTTGGCTCTATCTCAACGAAAAACTGCATGAACCATAAAAAATAGATAAATTTATTTATGCTAAAATACATGATCATGAGGAATAATACATTAGAATATAATGTTGTATTGAATTTATAATGCATGGATCATGCGACGTTGCAAAAATAAATGCTCCATGCATGAAAAATTCAGAATGCTCAAAAAAATTTCTAAAAAAATTGAGAAATGAAACAAATATTGAAGAAAATAGATTTGTTAATTACTAATACAAAAATATAATTTTTTAGGTAGAAAAAGAATGTATCGAATTAGACAACAGATTTGTAGTTCCCTATAACAAAGATTTGTGCCTAAAATTCCATTCCCATATCGATGTTGAAATTTGTTCTCAATCCATGCTCAATAAATATTTAAAGAAAGGACCAGATAGAATAAGAGCAATGATAGAAGATAATATATATACAGACAAATGTGGACAAACCATTTATCAAGAGGTGGAGGAAATTAATAATTATATCAACTATTAATACATAACACCATATGAAGCTATGTAAGATTATATGAATACCCAATACATCATAGGAATCTAGTCGTTCAACGATTATCAATTCATTTACCACATATGCAAAACATAATATTTCACTCAGATCAACGTCTTACCAACATAATAAAACAACCAAGAATTCATAAAACAACTCAAACAGAATTGATTGAAACTAACAAACACGATATCCATGCTAAAGGACTTATACCAAATTTTCTACTAAATATGTTCATAATAGCAAATACAAAAACTAGACTCGTAGACAAACAAGACATACAATCAGATGAACCTTTCATTTGCATCTAAGTTTTGGATAGCTATATGATCTAAAATTATTACTAAATCATCAAAAATGTATAACAAGTTATGAATCTCTATTAGCTACTAATGATATAACATATCAAACAAATCAGGCAACATGTTATGCATTAGGTTTATTAAAAGATGATAAAAATAAGATGAATCAATATTAGAAGCCTCATTTTGGTCAACATCATCTCAATTATGATAAATTTTTGTTATAATTTTATTATTTTGCAATGTAAATAATCCAATAAAATTATTTGAAAAGCATTGGAAACTTATAATGGATGATATTTTACATAAAATTAAAAGCTTATTCGACAACTTGAAATTTCAAATATCTGAAACAGAATTATATAATTTCATATTATATGAATTAGAAAAATTATTAATTTCAAATTCATTAACTTTGACACATTTCAACTGACTATTTCATATAGGATCGCTAATAGATGATTTAAACAATAAACTTTTGGGAGAAGAACTAAATTATGATATAAATAAATTAAAAAATGAAAATACTATATTAGTACAAAATTTAAACAATGAACAACAATATCTATCAACCAATCTTAGAATCAATGTATCATTTAAAAAAGACAATCTTTTTTCATTTACGGTCATGGAGGAACTAGAAAAACATATTTATGGAAAACAATTATTACTAAAATCAGATCAAATAATGAAATTGTCTTAACCATTGTATCAACTGGAATAATGTCATCATATTACTTAAAGGAAGAATTGTACATTGTAGATTTAGAATACCATTATTAATTGATAAATTTTCTACCTGTCACATCAAAAAAGGTACTAAATTGATGAAATTAATTAAAAAACATTACTTATACTATGGGATAAAGCACCTATAAATAATAAATATTGTTTCGAAGCATTAGATAAAACACTCTAAGATTTGAAAAATAATTTTGAACAGCCATTTGGTGGAATGACTATTGTCTTAGGTAGTGATTTTCGTCAAATTTTGCCCATTATGCCTACAGAAATGTAAGAACAAATAATAGATGCAAGTATAAACAATTCCTATTTATAGCCACATTTTTGAATTTTAAAATTAAAAGAAAACATGAGATTAAAACATCATAATATTATAGAAGAAGAAAAAAAAGAAATTGCAGAATTTTCAAAATGAATATTAAATGTCAGAAACAACATTGTTGAAGGAATAAAAGACTTAGAAAATGAAGATGCCACATGGATTAAAATACCAAAAAAACACATACAACCTTATCAATCAAATTCAATTGAAAAGATTTCACAGTAATATATAATGACTTTAACAATTATTTTAACAATATCAAATATCGAAAGCAATAAAACAACTGATGATATCAATAATCATATATTATCTTTAGTACTAGTGAATTAAAATTTTATTATAGCTATGATACGATAGTATCTTCATCTAAAAACATAGACGAACTTAATCTTTTATATCCCTAAGAATTTTCACACACTCTAAATTTCAATGGCATACCACGACATGAATTAAATCTTAAACTTGGAGCTCCTATCATGTTATTAAGAAATTTAGATTAATATATCAGACTATGCAATAGAACACGACTCATTATTACACAATTAATAAATAAAATTATAGAATAACAAATCATAAATTTAGATAATATTAATGAAAAAAGTTTATATTTCAAGAATAGAAATGATTGTGCATGAATCTAGATGGCTATTTACATTGGAAAGATGATAGTTTCCCATAAAAATTTGCAACCCCATGACAATAAATAAAAGCCAAAGATAATATTTGAATAAAATTGGCTTGTATTTAGAGAATGGAATTTTTACACATGGACAATTATATGTTACTTTATCAAGAGCAACAACACCAAAAGGATTACACATACTAAGTCATGATTCAAATAATAAATATCCAAACTATATGAAAAACATTGTATACAAAGAAATTTTACACAATGTCACATGAAAATGTACAAACCAATATTTCCCCCTTTTACTGTACAAATACTATATTAACAATAACTTAGACACATATTTAATAAAATTATTCATTTGTATGCAAAAAATTATTTATTATCTTTGACAATTAGAGAAAATGACAATAACCCATTCATGCATTAAGGTCAAATGAAGTATATGGAACTATCAGAGTAAGAATTCGTAGACTATGGACCAACAATGACCCTACAACAGGACGTTTGATAAGTCTTGACTGTCTTTTAGTTGATGAAGAGGTAATAATTTTATACACACTATTTTATATCATGCTTTACTTAATATTAAATCTTATCAAATAACTAACTATTTTATCATTTCTATTTACAGCATGAAGCAATTCAAGGATCAATCCGACCACGTGATTTAGAAATCATTTCTCAAAAAATTCAAGTATCTACAATATATGATATCAATAACTTCTTTGTCAGTCTAAACAAGCCAAGATATAAAGTTGTGCTACACAATGCAACGCTTCAATTAGCACATGCAACAACTTTTATTTCAGCTACAGAAGAGCCGCCACATATTTTATTCTATAGATTTTACTTCATTGAATTTGACTAGCTATAACAACGAATCAATATCATTGGAATCTTAAGCAGTAATACCTATTATTTATTTCAATAAACTAAAAAAATATTAATTTATTATTATATATTTATAATACTTTGTATTTATTGAACACTAGATGTTATCGGGATCTTAACAAGTGCCCAAGTAATTGAACAAACAAACTTCAGCAACAAAACAATGCCAAGACGGATTATAATGATACAAAACATGATGTAAGTAAATTTTACAAACATTTTATCATAATTATGTTAAAAATTATTCAATTAAAGCAGAAATATTTTTACATCATGTAGAATTTTTTATTCTAATTTTATTATTTTACTTTTTCAGCAGGAGTGAACAATTACAGGTCACTCTATGGGACACAAAGTAGAACAATTTGATGAAAATATTTTGAAATCAATTTAGGGACTAATCATAGCAGTTTTTGTAGCAATGTCAGCCAAACAATATCGAGGTATTTTTTCAAAACTTTATCTTAACAATTATACATATAAACACAATTCCTAAAACGAAATACTAGTTTATTTGAGGTTAAAATTATAGAAAATCCATATGTATCAAGTACCGCAGCAACAATATTTTATATTGATCTAGATGCACCAGAGACAACAACATTAAAGACAAGGTAATAAAAATAACACCAAATTATTTCAAAAAATATATATATTTTGCCTCATATTTAAAAATTTTGATTAGCTTTTCATGTAATTATTTTACTTTTACATACATAGGTTTTCCCACCAAACTCAAAAAATTGACTTCTTACTTGGATTAAAACTAATGCAATCAATTGAAGAACAAAAATTACAACACATAAAAACAATCAATGAATCGATAATATTAGACCCAAAAAGCAATCAGGTTAGCACTATTAAAACTTATTTTTTTCATCAACCAAACTAACAAAATTTCCTCACTTATACAAGATGCCAAATTTATAGGAAAAGCAATAATAATTGGATTCTCTATAGATTAGGTCTGGTATTACAATTTATGTCCCAAATATTATTGATAATTAAAACCAGCATGTAGTAGTTGGTGGTGTGATATTCATGACAACATAAACACAATCCATGGTAATAAAACTTGCTAACAATTCATTCCTAAAATTTATTTACTTTTATTGAATATAATAAATAACATACCAAATTAACTAATTATAACCATCTGTATTACAGGTACAAATTAAATACACAAATTGAAGATAATACCGGACACATGCAAATCACCATATTTGGACGAGCTACATAAGCATTAATCAAAACATCATGATCCACATTAACAACTGATCAAGGCTTTATTGATCTATCTAGTCATTGATTAATTAAGAGGACAAACAAAAATCTTTCAAATCTATTTTCAACGAAGAGGAGCACAAATAAACACAGTTGTTTTAAAAATCTTTGAAGATATCTAGCATTCAGTACTAGTACCACAACTACCATCCATCACAACAATAGATCTAAAAACATTATACCCAAAAAAATTAACCATAAGGTAAAACATATTTAGTAGTCTATATTAAATATCTTTAAAAATCATTTATTACCCTAAATATATGCCTTAATAATATTTTATAATTTCAGTTTTGAAACAAAGACAATTGTGCCAACAAGAAAACGTCTAATAACCAGGTAATATAGCTATTTTTAAATCCTTTAATTTACAATACATCTAATCCAACATTTTTAATTTCCTTGATTATAATTGTTATAATGTTTTTGACATTCTCATTTTGAAGTAAGGAATTAGAACCAAAGAAAAAAGGAAAACAAAAGTAAAACACTGTAAGAAATTTTTCAATACAATATTTTATCAATGTTATGCATATACTAACTAAAAATCTACAGTTTTTATCTTTTTTATTGACCAAAAGCACAAACAAAAACTCTATCAAACAGTCCAAATCTACAGTAAAATGGTTGTTTAATAATATTTGTTTTTGCTCATTTTATTTGGTTACCTTGACTATTTGACGCCTTTTTTATAGAAGTTAAACCCTTGGTTATAACATTTAAAATGTGTGATTTTCCACTTTTATCCTCCAAAAAACTGTTCATTTAGGGCATAGCTTCTTCAACATTCCACACAGGTCCCACATTTTTTTTTTTCAATGGCATTAAACACCTTTGTCTGAACAAGTTCTACCACTATTCACTGGTCAGCTGAACCAAAGTGTTGAGGCCTTTGTCTGAACAAGTTCTACCACTACTCACTGATCAGCTGAACCATAATGTTGAGATATATCGTCTTCCATACATAAGCAAGGCACTTGATGAGAATATTGTGAAAGTGAAAGTAGAGAGAATTTCCAGACTTTCCTAGGCCATGTCCAAGTTGTGCTCTGAGCATTTCTGATTCATCGAGACCCACATGTTGGTCAAAGTAAAGCTTCCTAGTGATAGCTTCATTTGCAGCCTCTGTCGTTTCGTCACAGATAAACAGCAAATCCACCAGGAAGCAAAGCACCATAAACAAGATTCTAGTTGCGCCAGAATCTTCACTTTTGGATTTTCCTTTTATGTTTCCTGGCATTTTTATTTTCCAGGAAAATATGCATGTAACATACATAAACATTCGAGTAAGAAGTGATCTTGTTAGTGTCGTTTGGCTTAGTTTTTTAGAACAGTTTCTAGTCATCTTGAGCTTTCTTATGTGTTGCTCATGTGGGATGGCTTTAATTTTAGATGGTACTTTCATGGACTTGGAGATAGTTGAATGGGAGGAAGAGGAGAATGAAACTTCTAATATTCGAGTACTCTCTCTCCACCTTCATACATACATACACCACATGTGCTTATATGTGTGTGTGTGAGCTTGTTTACCAGCGCTGGCTCCAGAGTTGCTTGAGATTTGAGATCCAAAACAAAGGAAATCCCCAAACAGAAACCTCCAAAGATAGTCTCAACAACAATCCATTCCTGAATTTTAATGAGAAAATTAAGTCTCCGATTTCATATCCAAGTTCTTCTTACAGCATTTCATCCAACACTAGCTCCTCAACTGAGAGTGACCAAGTTGAAAGCACCATAATTGGAAGTTCTTCAAGTAGCCAAAACAGTATAACTGGCAAGAGTCCTAGTTTAATGCAAAAAACAAAAAGCTTTGGAAGATGCATAGATGACTTGAGTGTTGTTGCCTTGTTAGCAGAAAAGAGAAGGAATTCCAAAAGTAGAACGGGGCTAATTCACAGATTCTCGACTTCAATGGTGCCGGTGAACTCATCAATGAGAAGAAACAAAGATGAGAGTGCAATAATCACCAGCCCAACGAAACCGAGTTGCCCTCGAGTTGGGAGAGTTTCATTCAATGATTTAGTTATGACACATAATGTGGCAAGTTCGGTTGAGATAGTGTTGGATCAAAGTGTAAGTGATGAAAATTCTAGCCACAATTTAGGCGTTGATTTTAAGGGAAAGGAAAATTCGGAGGATTTACAACCAGAAGCGAGTCTTGTTAGTGGTGGGGATTCAAGTGACACAAGACTGAAACTTGTTGAAAGTTATAGCAAGAGTGAAATTGCTGGCTCAAAGGAGAATGTTAGAAATCAAAGTAATAAGCAACAAAATAAAGAGAAAAAATACACACAAGATTTTACGTGGAAAAATCCTAATGAAGGGTGAAAAACCACGCACAGAGGAAAAGCAATCCACTAATCACAAAACGAAAATTACAACGGTGTTTAGAGTACTTAAATACATAAATTCACTCACTCAATCACTCACAAAGTCACAAGACTGCGTTCTCTATATCACTCTCAACACTATGATCTCTATGATGTTTTGTGACTCTCTAATGTGACTCTCACTAAACTATCGAAAATATGATGCATTTATATGTATGGGGACTCAAACCCTAGCAAAAAATAACCCAAAAACACATAAAAACGTGAAATACACATTTAGGCCGAATCGAAGCGCCACGGCGTTACTTTCAAGTGCCACAGCCCCGAATCGTTGCGCCACGGTGCTGTGTTTCTGCCTTTGCCTTTGAGTGGGTTTTTGGTCACACAATATGTCGTGCCCCGGAGTACGGGAGGTGACGTGGTGGATTAATTAAGTTAAGTAAGTAGGAATTTAGTTAAAAATTTAGGTTTTAGAATCAATTTATAAATAAAAATGTGATATTTTTAAAATCGTTTATTTAAAGCAAACAATTATAATATTTAAACAAATGAGAATAATAAAATAAACAATAAAGAAACAGTAAAAATAATCAAAATATGAGGTGAGGCGAAAATGGGTTCCAATGGCCCACATCTTATGCACACACACAGTACTGACAATATTACAATACAATCACAGTCTAAAATAAAAGAAAGTTAAGAATTTACATGCCTTGTTTTGCTATAATACAACCTATCAAAATCTTCTACTGGTCGTAAGTCCGGACAGCAGACTCTTCTCCAATCCTAAGCTGATGTTCACCTATGGAGTAAGATTTTAAAACAAATAAAACGTGAGCGAAAGGCTCAGTAGGACTATATTTTGAAAATATTTGACTTTAAAAGAAATTTTATTAATCAAATAAATACATAGAAAACGAACTAGAGTAAATAAACAAATAGATAGAAATTTAATAAAAGCTTTTTCTTACCAAAACAGTTTAAATAGGTCAACCAGAAAAATACCGTTTTCTTTTTCTCGGCAAACCATATGTAATTCACCACCGTAGTGGTCCAGCTGGGTTTCGGGACCTACCCCCAAGGTCGCGCAATACACGACCCGATCTCTGATATGGCATCGTGCCCCAATATATATATGTATGTATATATCTTTTTCATAACTATTAAAATCTCTTTTTTACCAAATATGATCATTCACATTCATTATGAGGTTTATTATGAAATCTACCTTAATCTACTGTTTTAGAAAACAGTTAATAAAAATCATTTTTCAATCAACCATTAAAAACATTTTCGTTAAAAATTCATTTGTGGCTAAAACATTTTAAATTGGCTGCCAAGAAAGGGGTAGAAGTCCTACCTCAATACTCGTGTCGGTGTTTCACACTGTAATCCCGGTCCGCTATACGTTAGCTCCGCTAATCCATGCATAACCTTGAATTAAGCTTTGATTCGAGTTTGTGGTTGCTCAATTGCGTTCCCGAGCCTTCAATCCACAATCCCAAAGCTTGAAATCAAATTTTGGTTCAAAATTTAGAGAGAGATTGAGAGAGAATGTGAGAGACCAAGAAAGAGGAAGAGAGAGAGAGAGTGCACGGGAAAGAGAGAAAAGAGAGAGAAAAATGAGAGTGAAGGAGAGAGAGGGAAATTTAAATAGAGGGAGAGAGAAAATTAGTTGTATAGAACCGTATGCAACAGTACACTGTTTTTAAATCAAATTACTTTGTTAAAATTCCAATTAACAATTAAAACAACTTAATATAATTTAAAATTATTAAAAAAGAAAATAACACAAAGTTTCTTAATTTTCACAAAATGATAAATTTAAGTTTAAAACACTTATTGTGGCACACTAATTCACCATTTTACATTCTAATATCATTTAATTAATTTATGGGTGTTACACAATAACAATCTCCACCTTGACACAAAATCCACCATAAAGAATTCCAACATGTGATTAATCATATTCTCCACCTCTTCCACAAAGCCCTAACGGGCAACTAACCGGCACGAGCATGAATTCCAACCAAGTTTAAGCAATACTCAAACTTAGTTGTAGGTAATGACTTAGTCATCATATCAGTAGGATTATCATGTGTACTGATTTTGCTCACAACGATATAACCACGAGCAACAATATCACGAACAAGTGGTAACGAACATCAATGTGCATCGTCCTCTCATGAAACATTTGATCTTTAGTGAGAAAAATAGCACTCTGACTGTCATACATCACCATAGAAGTCTATAAGTCTTCAATGAGTTCTCCAAATAGGCCTTTCAACCAAACAACTTCTTTGAAAGCCTCTGTAATAGCCATATATTCAGCCTCAGTAGTAGACAAAGCAACAGTAGCCTGCAAGGTAGCCTTCCAACTGATAGCATAACCACCAACTGTAAACACATACCTAGTAAGCGACCTCCTCTTATCCAAGTCTGCAGCAAAATCAGAATCAACATATCTCATAACACCATCTTTAGTCCTCCCAAAGTGCAAACAAACATCAGTAGTACCACGCAAGTATCTGAGAATCCATTGCTCCACTTTCCAGTGCTCTTTACCTAGATTAGCCATGTATCTACTAACTGCATTAACTCCATATGATAAATCTGGACGAGAACACACGATAGCATACATGAGAGAATCGACTGCACTAGAGTATTGAACACGTGACATGTACTCAATCTCATCATTTGACTGTAGAGCTAATGCAGTTGGAAGTCTAAAATGTGCTGCTAACGGAGTGCTCATCAGTTTTGCTTTCTGCATGTTGAACCTATGCAAAACTTTTTCTATTTATCCTTTCTGACTCAGATAAAGTTTACCTGCATTTGTATCTCTTAAAATCTCCATGCCGAGAATCTTCTTGGTAGCCCCCAAGTCCTTCATCTCAAACTCTCTACTGAGTTGAGCCTTTAACTTCTTAATCTCTCTTTTATCCTTAGCAGCAATCAACATATCATCAACACATAAGAGCAAATAAACAAAGGACCCATCATCATCCTTCTTGAAGTAGACACAACTATCATAGCTAATCCTCTTAAACTCATGAGTGGTCATAAATGAGTCAAATCTCTTATACCACTGCCTAGGAAACTGTTTCAAACCGTAAAGAGACTTTTTCAATGAGCAAACATAGCCTTCTTTACCTGTAATGGCAAACCCTCAGGTTGTTACATGTAAATGTCTTCCTCGAGCTCTCCATGCAAAAATACAGTCTTCACATCTAACTGTTCAAGCTCAAAATCATGAGTGGCCATAATACTAAGCAAGGCTCCAATTGAGCTATGCTTAACCACAGGAGAAAAAACATCTGTAAAGTCAACACCTAGAACCTAACTGTATCCTTTTGCAACCAGTTTGGCTTTGTACGTATTATCTTCAACTCTCGATGTACCTTCTTTTCTTTAAAATAGCTGTTTGTAGCGAACAACATTCTTCCCTTTGGGTAACTTCACCAAATCCCATGTGCCATTCTTATGTAGGGATTTCATCTCCTCTTACATAGCAATCATCCACTTACTAGAGTCAACTAAATTAACTGCCTCTGAATAAGTAGAAGGTTCCTCACCAGACTCAATACCTTCTGCACTATTAAATCATAAGCCAACAAGTCGGCCTCAACATACCTCTATGGAGGCCTAACATCTCTCCTCGACCTATCCTTAGCAATAGAGTACTATGGTGGCGGCGGTGATGGCGATGGGGAAGCACTATCACCTTGACTCTTTAAACTTGATTGGGAAGTTGAATCGGATGATGTACCTGTCTCAATTTGAAACTTTGCCTATTTGGCATATCTCACCTAATCAACATCACTAGACGTTGTAGTAGATGTTTCACGTAATATGAAAGTCTCATCAAATACAACATATCTACTAATAATAACTTTCTTGGTTTCTGGGCACCATAACTTATAGCCTTTAACACCAGGCTTATAACCAAGAAATATGCACTTCAAGGATCTAGGCTCCAATTTTCCATTGTCAAAATGAGCATAGGCAAGATAACCAAAAATTCTTAAATTAGAGTAATCTGCAGGTTCTCTTGACCACATCTCTTGTGGTGTCTTCTTATTAATAGCGATGAAAGGAGAGCAATTGACCAAATAGCAAGCTATAGAGGTGGCTTCAGCCTAAAACGACTTAGGTAGCCCAGCATTGGAGCGAATACAGCGCACTTTCTCCATCAATGTCTTGTTCATCCTCTCGGCCACACCATTTTGCTGCAGAGTATGTCAGACTATTAAGTCCCTCAGAATTCCTTCTAATTTATAGAAGGTATTAAATTCATTTGAACAAAACTCTAAGCCATTATCTGTGCGGAGACGTTTAACTAGCTTATCGGTTTGCTTTTCTACCATGGTCTTCCAATCTTTGAAAGTAGCAAAAACATCATTCTTCTACTTTAAAAAAAATGTCCATACCTTTCTGGAATAGTCGTCAATGATGGTAAGCATATAACTAGCACCACCACAAGAAGGAACAGTAGACGGTCCCTAAAGATCAAAATAAACATACTCTAAAATATCTTTTGTGTTGTGAATGCCTTTGCCAAATCGAACTCTCTTCTGCTTTCCAAACACACAGTGCTCACAAAACTCCATCTTGCATGTGCACTATCCATTAAGAAGCCCTCGCTTACTCAATTCTACCATCCCAAGCTCACTCATATGCCCCAATTGCATATGCCATAACTTAGTGAGATCACTATCAGACATAGTGGATGTAGAAACTTTTACATTACCAACAACTGTAGTACCCTGCAGAACATACAAACCAGCAGTCTTTTTTTGCCCTTTCATGATCACAAGAGTGCTTTTACTGACTTTCAGAACTCCACCTTTAACGATGTACTTGTACCTTTTAGCGTCAAGAGTACCTAAGGAATTAAATTCCTCTTAAGATCGGGGACATGCCTTACATCACCTAATGTCCTCACTATGTCATCATGCATATTAATTCTGACAGTATCAATACCAGCAACCTTGCATGGGATGTTGTTTCCCATCAAAACAGTACCCTTAAGAACCGTCTCATATGTTGAAAACTAGTCTCAATTGGGACACATATGAAATGTACATGCAGAGTCAAGAACCCAATGCTCATAGGGTTTAGAATCACCATTAGAAATTACTAAAAGCTCACCACCAAAAACTTCTTCAATGACACTAGCCTTACCGGCATCCAGTTTCTTCTCCTTTTGATTTTCAGCCCTCTTGTTTTTATTCTACAGCTTATAACATTCAATTTTAATGTGCCCTTTCTTTTTGCAATAGTTACAGAACTTCTCCTTATTTCTAGATTTAGACCCACCTCTATTCTTAGTCCCAGAACTTCTCTCTTAGGTTCTACCTCTAGCAACTAAAACCTCTCCTTGTGTTTCGGATCTAGTCACTTACTGTTTTATCTTTTCTTTAGAAAATAAAGCCTTATAAACCTCATCTAGGGTAAGAGTGTCCCGACAATACAAGATAATACCCCTAAATGTGGCATACGATGAAAGCAGTGAACATAATAAAATTAACCCAAGGTCTTCTTCATCATACTTAACTTCCATAGCCTCCAAATTAGACACAATCTCCTTAAACACAGTTAAGTGATCCTTAAGAGGCATACCTTCAGACATTTGGTGAGAGTATAGACTTTGCTTTAAATTAATTTTGCTAGTCAGACTTCGTCATGAATAATTACCCCAATTTGAGCCATAAAGCAGCAGCGGTCTTCTCCTTTAGTACATCCTGTAAAATCTGATTTGACATATGAAGGTGTATATGGGACAGAGCCTTTCGGTCCTTGTGCTCATTTTCCTTCTTCGTTCATGATGAAGGCATCTTATCGAAACCCAATAACGCATCATCAAGATCCATCTGCGTCAGAACAGCTAGCATCTTCACTTGCCATAAAGACAACCTCGTTATGAGATCCAGCAGTAGAATATCAAATTTCATGGTTGCCATTGCAAATCAAAACCAAAGCTCTGATACCACTTATTAGAAATCAAAGCAATAAGCAACAAGAAAAAGAAAAAAAATTGCACACAAGATTTTACATAAAAAAACCCTAATGAGGGTAAAAAAACCACGGGCAAAGGAGAAGCAATCCACTAACACAAAACAGAAATTACAACATGTTTAGAGCACTCAAATATAGAAATTCACTCACTCAATCGCTCACAAGACTGAGTTATCTGTATCACTCTCAATACTATGAGCTCTATAATATCTTGTGACTCTCACTAAACTATGGAGAATATGACGTATTTATATGTATGGGGACTCAAACCTTAACAAAAAATAACCCAAAAACGCATAAAAATGTGATATATATGTTTAGGCCAAATTGGAACATCGCGGTGCTCATGCACCGATTTGAAGCACCGCGGCCTCGAATTGTAGAGCCACGTAGCTGCTTTCAAGCGCCGCGGCGTTGTGTTTTTGCCTTTGCCTTTGAGTGGGTTTTAGGTCACACAATAACAGAGAACAAGGATGAAGATCATATGGGGTATCTCTTTGCTGTATTGTTTTTCTTTATTTTCATTTTTCTTGCCTATTTCTTGCAGATTACAACAAAATATCACAAAGCTTAAGAATTGATGATTAGGGTACACATGTGAATTTATGTAACTATTTTTCATATTTTGTTTTACTTTGTATTGCTAGCTTATAGAGGATTTTGAAGATTAAATGAATGTATAGATTTGTAAAACATTGAAGTAGCATTTTTGATTTTCTTCTTTGTTCGTAATTATTTATTTGTTTATTTATTAGAGATTTGTTCCCTTGCATCACTTACAGCTAGATCACAGCTACAACCATACATTATATAATTTATATTTTAGGGAGATCAAGAGAAACGCTCATCTTTAGCAATTTGGAGTAATTTGTGAAGAAATTCAGAATTTTAGTTGCTATATATATGTGTGTGTGTGTGTATAAGAGATGAGCTTATTAAACGCCTTAAATACTTCAGTTTCACAGAGATGCAAATTATAGCATAAAATTTTCATGATTGTAGACTTTGCATTTAAGGATACAACGGCTTTGAGGTGGTTTATATAATAAATCACAAAATATAATGTACATGCTTCTAAAGAAACACAAATATAAAAATCCTAATTACAATTGAATAAATAAAAATTTGCTCAACTTTATATATAGGATATAGAAAATAAATAAAAAATTGAATGGCAACATTCTCTTTTCACAATTTGTCCAACGATTTAATCAAATTAATTATCAAAAATTTGATAAAAATGCTAAATGAGTACAATAATTAGTCAAAGTTTTTCGAATGGTAAAAGATAGACACCAACAAGATGAAATTCCTTCAATAATGCTAAGGACTTATAAGTTGAAGAGATACAGATAATAGTCAATATAAACTACCAACTTCAAATGATATTGCTGGTTTAATAATTGGAGATATTGATGAGTTTGAACAAGGAAGGGATATTATAATTCAAGACAAAATGGATACTTTACAAAGAATTATAAAAATTATATCCATGTTATATGGCTCTTTAATATCTTCTGTTTTTTCCTTATGGAGAACAAGGTTTAGAACTAACTTAAAATGGACTATAAATAACTTCAATACAAGACCTTCAAGAAAGAGAATTTCCATGAAAGCATTTTATTGCTATCAATTGCAAAAGCGTGAAATTCAAGACAATACTCTCTTAAGAGGCAGCAGACTATTTTAACACTATATAGTAGATGTGTATGCCTATGTAGAAGAAGATCAATTAGATTACATTAGAAAAGAAATTACGATCTAAAATTTACCAAGGTATTCAAAACGTTGTTACTAGAAGAGATACAAATGCACAAGCAATATGTAAAAGAATTATTTTTCCTTCTAGCCACACAAGAAGTCCCAGGTATGTGATTCAAAACTATCAAGATGCAATGGCAATTTGTAGACATTATAGAAATCTACACTTATTTATAACATTCACATGCAATCAAAAATGACCTAAAATTACTAGAGCTTTGGCTAAAATTTTAGGTCAAAAACCTAAAGATAGACCAGATATTGTTACAAGAATTTTTAGAATAAAATTAGATCATATTTTATCCACTATCAAAAATGAAAAAAGCATTTAGGATGATTATAACAGGCTCGTCTACTTTTTTAGCACTTATTTTATTTCATTAATAAGAGAAAAAAAATCTACTTTTATAGTTCAATAAAAATAAGATATTTTTTTTTTCATTTTGTAGATCTATATGTCGTCAAATTTCAAAAACTAGGCTTGCCACATTGTTATTTTCTATTTTGGCTATATCCTAACGAAAAACTGCTTGAACCATAAAAAATAGATAAATTTATTTCTACTAAAATGCATGATCATGAGGAATAATACATTAGAATATAATGTTGTAGTTGAATTTATGATGCATGGACCATGCGGCGTTGCAAAAATAAATGCTCCATGCATGAAAAATTAAGAATGCTCAAAAAAAATTTTAAAAAAATTGAGAAATGAAACAAATATTGAAGAAAATAGATTTGTTAATTACTAATACAAAATATAATTTTTTAGGTAGAAAAAGAATGTATCGAATTAGACAACAGATTTGTAGTTCCCTATAATAAAGATCTGTGCCTTAAATTCCCTTCCCATATCGATGTTGAAATTTGTTCTCAATCCATGCTCAGTAAATATTTATTTAAATATTTAAAGAAAGGACCAGATAGAATAAGAGCAGTGATGGAAGATAATATATATACAAAAAAAAAGTGGACAAACCATTTATCAAGAGGTGGACGAAATTAAGAATTATATCAACTATTAATACATAACACCATATGAAGCTATGTAAGATTATATGAATACCCAATACATCATAGGAATCCAGCCGTTCAATGATTATTAATTCATTTACCACATATGCAAAACATAACATTTCACTCAGGTTAAGATCTTACCAACATAATAAAACTACTAGGAATTCATAAAACAACTCAAACAGAATTGATTGAAACTAACAAACACGATATCCAAGCTAGAGGACTTATACCAAATTTCCTACTAAATATGTTTGTAATAGCAAATACAAAAACTAGACTCCTAGACAAACAAGACATACAATTGGACAAACTTTTCATGTGCATCTAAGTTTTAGAGAGTTGTATTATCTAAAATTATTACTAAATCATCAAAAATGTATAACAAGTTATGAATCTCTATAAACTACTAATAATATGACATATCCAACAAATCAGGCAACATGTTATGCATTACGTTTATTAGAAGATGATAAAGAATGAGACGAATCAATATTAGAAGCCTCATTTTGGTCAACATCATCTTAATAACGAAAATTATTTGTTATAATTTTATTATTTTGCAATGTAAATAATTCAATAAAATTATTTGAAAAGCATTGGAAACTTATAACGGACGATATTTTACATAAAATTAAAAGCTTATTCAACAACTTGAAATTTCAAATATCTGAAACAGAATTACATAATTTCATATTATATGAATTAGAAAAATTATTAAATTTGAATTCATTAACTTTGACACATTTCAATTTACTATTTCACATAGGATGGCTAATAGATGATTTAAACAATAAACTTTTGAGAAAAGAACTAAATTATGATATAAATAAATTAAAAAATGAAAATACTATATTAGCAAAAAATTTAAACAATGAGCAACAATATCTATCAACAAATCTTAGAATCAATTTATCATTTAAAAAAGACAATCTTTTTTCATTTATGGTCATGGAGGGACTAGAAAAACATATTTATGGAAAACAATTATTACTAAAATCATATCAAATAATGAAATTATCTTAGCCATTATATCAACTGGAATAGTGTCATTATATTACTTAAAGGAAGAATTGTACATTCTAGATTTAGAATACCATTATCAATTGATAAATTCTCTATCTGTCACATCAAAAAAGCTACTCAATTGATGAAATTAATTGAAAAACATTACTTATACTATGGGATGAAGCACCTAGAAATAATAAATATTGCGTCGAAGCATTAGATAAAACACTCTAAGATTTAAAAAATAATTTTGAACAGCCATTTGGTGGAATGACTATTGTCTTAGGTAGAGATTTTTGGCAAATTGTGCCCATTATGCCTATAGAAACAAAGAACACATAATAGATGCAAGTATAAACAATTCCTATTTATGGCCACATTTTCAAATTTTAAAATTAAAAGAAAACATGAGATTAAAAGATCATAATATTATAGAAGAAGAAAAAATAGAAATTGTAGAATTTTCAAATTGGATATTAAATGTCGAAAACAACATTGCTGAAGGAATAAAAGACTTAGAAAATGAAAATGCCACATGGATTAAAATGCCAAAAAAATGCATAATA
Organism: Artocarpus hirsutus; assembly: GCA_946598075.1. NCBI lineage: Eukaryota > Viridiplantae > Streptophyta > Magnoliopsida > Rosales > Moraceae > Artocarpus > Artocarpus hirsutus. The sequence goes on along the minus strand of CAMOHE010045237.1, from coordinate 6,772 downwards.
CATTATCAATCAAATCCAATTGAAAAGATTTCATAGTAATGTATAATGACTTTAACAATTATTTTAACAATATCAAATATCTAAAGCAATAAAACAACTGATGATATCAATAATCATATATTATCTTCAGTATTTGTTGAGGTGTTGAGATCTCTGACCACAGCCAAGCGGCCACCTGGAACGTATTGCCGGGAAGGCTATTCGAGGAGCCTCCATGCGAATTTGCCTTTTATAAGGGAGCACATCCCCTAAAAGTCAAACACGTTTCCTCTTGAATAAGAGGGTCTTAGGGCCTATCCCAGGTACCAATCCAACTGGGATAGACCCTAAGACCCTCTTATAACAATACAAAACATAATGTAAGTAAATTTTACAAACATTTTCTTATAAACATTTTACCAGTATTATAATAATACTTTCTCATAAACAACTGGTAAACATTTTCTCAGTTGTTTATAATACTTAGATATTATATATTTATACTTGTAGATGTTCAATAAATGCAAACATTTTACAAAGTGCTATAACAATACGAAACATAATGTAAGTAAATTTTACAAACATTTTCTCATAATTATGTTAAAAATTATTCTATTAAAGCAGAAAAATTTTTACATCTTGTAGAATTTTTTCTTCTAACTTTTTTATTTTACTTTTTCAATAGGAGTGAACAACTACAGGTCTCTCTATGGGACATAAAGTACAACAATTTGATAAAAATATTTTGAAATCAATTCAAGGACTAATCATAGCAATTTTTGTAGCAATGTTAGCCAAACAATATCTTGATATTTTTTCAAAACTTTATCCTAACAATTATACGTATAAACACAATTCCTAAAACAAAATACTAATTTATTTGAAATTAAAATTATTGAAAATCCATATGTATCAAGTACCACATCAACAATATTTTATATTGATCCGGATATACCAGAGACAACAACATTAAAGACAAGGTAATCAAAATAACACCAAATCATTTCAAAAAAAATTATTTTGCCTCATATTTAAAAATTTTGATTAGCTTTTTATGTAATTATTTTTACTTTTACATACACAGGTTTTCCCACCAAACTCAAAAAATTGACTTCTTACCTAGATCAAAACTAATGCAATCAATTGAAGAACAAAAATCACAATACATAAAAACAATCAATGAATCAATAATGTTGGATCTAGAAAGCAATCAGGTTAGCACTATTAAAACTTATCTTATTTATTTCATCACCCAAACGAACAAAATTTCCTCACTTATACAGGATGTCAAATTTACAATAAAAGCAATAATAATCAGATTCTTTATAGATCAGGTCTGGTATTACAATTCATGTCCCAAATATTATCGACAATTAAAACCAGCATGTAGTAGTTTGTGGTATGATAATCATGACAACATAAACACAATCCATGGTAATAAAACTTGCTAACAATTCATTCCTAAAATTTATTTACTTTTATTGAATATAATAAATAACATACCAAATTAACTAACTATTACCATATATATTACAGGTACAAATTAAATACACAAATAGAATATAATACCGGACACATGCAAATCACCATATTTGGACAAGCTACATAAGCATTAATCAAAACATCATGATCCACATTAGCAACTGATCAAGGCTTTACTGATCTATCTAGTCATTGATTAATTAAGAGAACAAACAAAAATCTTTCAAATCTATTTTCAACGAAGAGGAGCAAAAATAAATACAGTTGTTTTAAAAATCTTTGAAGATATCCAGCATTCAGTATTAGTACCACAACTACCATCCATCACAACAATAGATCCAAAAACATCAGACCCAAAAAAATTAACCATAAGGTAAAACACATTCACTAGTCTAAATTAAGTATCTTTAAAAATCATTTATTACCTAAATATATACCTTAATAATCTTTTATCATTTCAGTTCTGAACAAAGACAACTGTGCCAACAAGAAAATGTCTAATAACCAAGTAATATAGATATTTTTAAATCCGTTAATTTACAATACATCTAATCTAACATTTTTAACTTCCTTGATAATTATTGTTATAATGTTTTTGACATTCTCATTTTGCAGTCAGGAAGAACCAAAGAAAAAAGGAAAACAAAAGTAAAACACTGTAAGAAATTTTTCAATACAATATTATATCAATGTTATGTATATACTAACCAAAAATCTACGGTTTTTATCTTTTTTATTTACCAAAAGCACAAACAAAAACTCTACCAAACAGCCGATAATCTACAGTAAAATGGTTGTTTAATAATATTTGGTTTTGCTCATTTTATTTGGTTACCTAGGCTATTTGACGCTGGTTTTGCTCATTTTATTTGGTTACCTAGGCTATTTGACGCCTTTTTTACAGCAATTAAACCCTTGGTTATAACAGTTAAAATGTGTGATTTTCCACTTTTATCCTCCAAAAAAGTGTTCATTTAGGGCATAGCTTCTACAGCATTCCACACAGGTCCCACATTTTTTTTTTCAATGGCATTAAACACCTTTGTCTGAACAAGTTCTACCAGTATTCACTGGTCAGCTGAACCAAAGTGTCGAGGCCTTTGTCTGAACAAGTTCTACCACTACTCACTGATCAGCTGAAGCATAATGTTGAGATATATCGTCTTCCATACATAAGCAAGGAACTTGATGAGAATATTGTGAAAGTGAAAGTAGAGAGAATTTCCAGACTTTCCTAGGCCATGTCAAGTTGTGCTCTGAGCATTTCTGATTCATCGAGACCCACATGTTGGTCAAGGTAAGCTTCGTAGTGGTAGCTTCATTTGCAGCCTCTGCCGTTTCGTCACAGATAAACAGCAAATCCACTAGGAAGCAAAGCATCATAAACAAGATTCTAGGTGCGTCAGAATTTTCACTTTTGGATCTTCTTTCTATGTTTTCTGGGATTTTTATTTTCCAGGAAAATATGCACGTAACATACATAAACATACAAGTAAGAAGTGATATTGTTAGTGTGGTTTGGCTTAGTTTTTTAGAACAGTTTCTAGTCATCTTGAGCTTTCTTATGTGTTACTCGGGGGCTGGCTTTAATTTTAGATGGTACTTTCATGTACTTGGAGAAAGTTGAAGGGGAGGAAGAGAAGCCTCAAACTTCTAATATTCGAGTACTCTCTCTCCACCTTCATACATACATACACCACATGTGCATATATGTGTGTGTGTGTATTTATAGGCTTTCGTCTTTCACGGAAGATCGGTCTATATATGACATAAAAAAATAAAGTGTGCTTACATTTATTTTATACCTGTCTTCGTGAAGGACATAAGACGAATCCTGTGCTATTTGTGAACAAAGTATATAGTAAAAATGTGAAAAAAAACTAAACAAAGTTTCACATGTTGTAGGATGAAGACAAGAAAAAGGATAAGATGATTAGAAGTAAAATGTTGAAGGCTGCAACAGAAACAGAGCTGTTGAGTGTTTTAATGAGAGACTTGGAGAGGAGGAAAGTGACCCTTGAATGGAAACTGCTTGAATTACATGGTTTGAAAGAAGAGAAAGCCTACATGGCCCAATTGCAAAGGCATTTAAAGGAAAAGTCAGCAGAAATTGACATGCTTAACCTCACTCTTGGTTCATTGGAAGCAGAGAAAAAGAGCCTTAAAGAAGAAATCAAGCAGGGTTTTTTAGCGAAGAAGCATTTAGACATGGCTAAGAAAACAATAACCGAAATGCAGAGAAGGATCGACGTCAGTGCAAGAAATGTGAAGGGAAAGGTGTTGCTGATTGAAGAAAAAGTCTATGGAATTCAAGCGGAGGAAAACCCTGAAAGAGATGCCCTGATTGAGCAAAAGTTGAAAGCTACTGTTAGTGTTGAGTTAGAAGTAGTTAAAATGAGGAGAAACACAAAGAGCTTGAGCTAGAAAAGTGGGAATTGGTGGTTAAGTTGCTTGCTGCTCAATCCAAAATAACTAAACTTTCCCACATGACTGGCGTATATAATTCTGTTTGCCAACTAGACAATGTGATTCATGCCCTTCTATAATTGTTAGTATCATCCATTTGGAAATCTTAAGAGAATGTTTCACTTTACAATTTAAGTAATTTAGCATACAAAATTGCTCTGTTTTCTCTAGAATGAAATACATTCTTTAGTATCTTTACCATCACTCCTCTTCCAACATCAAATATATGTCGTTATGCCTTGCAATGCTTGTTTTTTTTTTTGGTCTTATATAATGGAACATAGGAATTTGAACCGTTAAAACTTCTTATTCATTGGGTCCTACTTGATAAAATTAGCTCAAATTTCAATAACACAGATTGATTTGTTATCATCCAATGCATGATAAATTGTCTGCGCAATATTACCAGAAAAAGACTGGTAGCACCATAATTCTGGTCCAAATCTATAGTCTAGTCCAAGAAGAATCAAGTTTGAATCATGCTAAACATTGTTCTATAGTAGGGTAAAATCATGTCCAAGCTTGAAGTTGAAATAAGTATATTGAGATGTGGCAATGAAGAGCTATCTAGACAAATAGAAAGATTGCAGAAGGACAGGTTCAACATGGTGGAAGAGCTTGTTTACCAGCGCTGGCTTCAGAGTTGCTTGAGATTTGAGATCCAAAACAAAGGAAATCCCCAAACAAAAACCTCCAAAGATAGTCTCAAGAACAATCCATTCCTGAATTTTGATGAGAAAATCAAGTCTCCAATTTCATATTCAAGTTCTTCTTACGGCATTTCATCCAACACTAGCTCCTCAACTGAGAGAGACCAAGTTGAAAGCACCATAATTGGAAGTTCTTCAAGCAGCCAAAACTGTATAACTAGCAAGAGTCTTAGTTTCATGCAAAAAACAAAAAGCTTTGGAAGATGCAAAGATGACTTGAGTGTTGTTGCCTTGTTAGCAGAAAAGAGAAGGAATTGGGCTAATTCACAGATTCTCGACATCAATGGTTCCGGTGAACTCATCAATGAAAAGAAACAAAGATGGGAGTGCAATAATCACCAGCCCAACGAAACCGAGTTGCCCTCGAGTTAGGAGATTTTCATTCAATGATTTAGTTGTGACACATAATGTGGCAAGTTCGGTTGAGATAGTGTTGGATCAAAGTGTAAGTGATGAAAATTCTAGCCACAATTTAGGCATTGATTTTAAGGGAAAGGAAAATTCAGAGGATTTACAACCAGAAGCGAGTCTTGTTAGTGGTGGGGATTCAAGTGACACAAGACTGAAACTTGTTGAAAGTTATAGCAAGAGTGAAATTGCTGGCTCAAAGGAGAAAAGGATGAAGATCATATGGGGTATCTCTTTGTTGTATTGTTTTTCTTTCTTTTCATTTTTCTTGCCTATTTCTTGCAGATTACAACAAAATATCACA
>CAMOHE010045236.1:4203-17431 GCA_946598075.1 Artocarpus hirsutus | reverse complement strand
CAATTTGGTTTTCAATCACATCCCATAACGCCTGGTTTTGGGATTTTTATGCTTAGCAAACGAAGAAGAGGAGGAAACGGAAAGTACTAGTTAAAAGTTATTTCTTCTTCAAATGATTGGTTAAGTATATTGATGGTTGTGCAAAGTATTTTTAGACATTAATTTTTAGTAGACGCACTACTTGCATTGTGTTATTTGTTAAGGATTTATGCTCGTGGGGTCTTCAAAAGCAAACACCAAATGGATCCTTAAGACTCACGAGATTCATGTTATGTATAGTAAGTGTGAAATGAAAAAGAAAAATGAAAACAATCTTATATGGGACCTACATTTTTCAATCTCTCCTAACTTGGAAAGAAAGTAGAGAGAGAAACTTTGACAAAAAGTGAAACCAATAAAATAATTGGATTATCCTTATATATTAATAAAATACTTAAGAAACAATAAAAAGTGGGTAAAATAACAATTTCATAAATAATACTGCTTCTATCTCCACTTTTCCTTCCAATACCAAACAACAAAACATAATTTCAACTTCTTTCCTCCTACGTTGCGAAATGACACAAAGCAAAGACAAAATTTTCCTCTCCTTATCTTTTATCGCTTATATTTCTTTCTTTCCCTGTTGTTTTCTTTCGTTCTTACCGTGCATAATGTAAGATTCATTGACGTTACCACGCTATACTACCTTTAAAGTGGTGAGTTCATAAAAGAATTTTTCGAGTTTATTTCACGGGTTTAAAACATAACAATTTGAACTTTTCCAATGAAATTTGAAGTTTGAATCAAAGCAAAAAAATAGAAAGTTTGAAAAGTGGTTTGAAAAATTGATTCAAAATCTTGAAAACAAGAGGGAAGTAATTCTGAATTTAGAGAGAATTTAAGTTAAAACTATCACATCATAGTTTGAATAGTTTGAAATAGGTATAAGTTTTTGGTTGTTAAACGCTGGTTTACGAGAAATTTTGAGTTCAAACCTTGTGAATCTTCTAACCAAATGGGGTCGGTATATATATGCATATACATGCACACGAATGGGGTTTGGACATTTTAGCTTTGAATGCATATCCATGTACATACCCATATGTTTGTGTTAGGAAGATATATTAGGATGTATATCATTTGTTCTAAAAGGAAAAACAAATATTCAATGAATTGCCAAGTTTAGCTTAAATCCACTAAGCTAAATTCTAGGGAGAGTAGGCGGGTCAAAGTCATTGAAACCATAAGGAGAAGCGAATGGAATAAATGTTTGGACAGAAAGAAATTGCAGTTCACCATCATGTGGTATAAGGTTTAATCATGGCAGAGAAAAACAGTCCAATGTCCTTTTTTCTTTCATGGGAAGCCAAGTATGAACAGGGACTTTTACCAAAGTGGTTTCTGATTTCCTAGTCTATGGAGAGAAGTAGGAAGATAAACTACTCTCAACAAGGCCACATGGGACCACAAAGAGAATTAAAGAGAGCTAAAGTATCCCTTATAACAGAAGTTGTAAATTATATTTATCACCTATTATTTAATAAGATGCTGTTTGTTTTATTCGATAAGATTTTAAGTTTGAGTTAGCCATGCTACGATAAATATGATACATAAAAAACTCCTTTCGTGAATAACTTGAATAACACGCGGGTTTTCTGCCTTCTCAAAATTTTTCAGATACGTCAACCTTTATTTTTATATATCTTTTCTTATTAGGCAAAAAAGAGTTGTCTCAACCTTGTAATTTCAGGCAAAAGAAGCGCTCAAAACTTGATATGAAATTCCAAAAAGTGCTTCTCTGTTCAGGTTTTTCTTGCTAGATATCACTCATCAATCAAAGTGGACTTTAATGAATGCATGAAAATCTGTTCTTTGAAGAATTCCTGCTCTAAAAATATGATTAATCAGACCTCAACACCATGAATTAAGTTTATATCTCAGCCCGCTTTCTTCAGGTCTATATAAACACAATAAATCTAGACAAAACAAAAGTGAATAATACTTTTGTTCTAGAGAAACCATGTTTTCAAAAAGTACATAGGAACTTAATAATAGTTCTTTAAATGACCATTAAAGATACTAAACTGTGCTTCCACTAGGTCTGCATTTGTGGTAGGAGATTTCTTTCTTCTGCCCAAAAAGATGATAAAATAAAAAACCTTAACTAATGGTGAGCTGCCTAACATTTTGCCAATCATTACATCATTTTGCTGACATGCATGTATGAAAATATAGCTTTGGTAGTTAAGACAGTTAAGGATACCAGAACATGGTAATGAGCCATACTCTTAAATCTTGCCCACAAGAGGTAAAGAGAGGACACCCTTTCTACCATGTAGACTGATCTTTAGTACTATAAAAATACTCTTCTATAAATGCTCAACATCACCTAATTCTCTTCTTCTTCTTCTTCTTTTCTCTCTCTCTCTCTCTCTCTCTCTCTTTCCTTCTCTTTCTTGATCGCCATGTGAAAATTGTAGAAATGGGCGTTTCTTGCAGTCCAAAACATGATCAAAATGATCATGAGATACACATTTTTTTCTTTGTTTTGGACTGAAGGGAGCTCCTAATTCTTCTATTTTTTTCTCTTTTACTTCATTTACAAGCTTCAATAGCAAAAGAATCATCTTATTGTTAGAGGGTAAGTTCAATTTTTTTTTTCCATTTGCCTACTAACTCAAATTAAAACTAAATTTATTTCTGATTTATCAAAAAGCTAAGCATATATTGCAACACCAGCTTACTTTAGGCTGAAAATCTCCCTTGATTTCTCTTTTCCCTTGCTTGTTGGTCGGTCCAAAGATCAGATCAGACAATAAAAATATATTATTAGACTACAATGAAATCAGGGACCCTTTTCTATCTTACAAAGCTTATTTTCTTTAAAAAAAATAACAAAAAATGAATACTTAATTTTAAATGGTTGCTCCACTTTTTCTCCTTATTACTCAATTGCATAGCATAGTAAATAGTACCGCATAGTATCATGGTTTTCATTATAAATACGGTTCATTTTTATGGACTGGAACTTCAGAATCAACAGTTTCACATTACTTTCACTCTTATGTCCTTTATCTTTTTATTTTCTATATCAGCTTGTTTATTTTATCTTGAATTTTGTGCTGCAATATATGCTCCCACTGATCAGTATTTTGACTTTTATGCTCATTGCTTCGTTGATATGTAGTTATTTTTTCATGGGATTAGAACATTCCAGAGCTGATTTATACTATTTGGTTAAGCATTTTTCTTCTGTTAAGGATTTAATATGACATGGCCCCTTGGTATTTGCTGGTAATAAAACCATGGAGTATATTTTAATCATTCTCATTACCACTTCTTTTTTATTTAAAAGGGGCCCTTAAATTTGTTCTTTGCCCTATTTTAGCCCCACTTTAAAACACTACAAACTGCATACTAAACGTGTTGTCCCATGTTTGGCCTATTGGTTACAAAAATCGTTAAAAACTCAACCGAATAAAATGTGAAACTTTATATTAAGGATATTTTGGACGAATCACGCATTTCTAAAAATGGCACCAAAATAGGACAGAATATAATTAAGAACTTTATGTTAAGGATATTTCACACAAATCACACTTTAAAGATGACACCAAAATGGACATAGAAGATAATTCTTAAATTTATATGAAATATATTTTAGACAAATCAGGCTTTGAAAATGACACCGAAATAGGACGCAGAGCATAACTTAGGGACGAAAGGGCGAAAGTGAATTTTCTTGTACCAACTAGATAGACAAAAATGCCAGGTGAGACTGTAATATTCGAGAAAATCCTAGAATTAAATAATATAATTTGTATATTTAAATCAATGATTTTCCTGAAAATATTATGCATGCATTTTGTGACTGAAGGATTCATGAAATTAATATAAGAATATTCCAAAAATTCTCTAGTAAATTTTAAAAAAAAATTTTAACTTTCATGATTTAATAAATTGATATAAATTCTACCGCAACTTAAGGCAGAAGAAATTTCAATCCGTAAATAACTCGAGAAATTTAATTATAAGAATTTTTAAGTGTAGTACAAAGTTAGCAGTGTATCGAGAGGCATTCTAGCACATATTAGATCCCTAATAGCTAATTAATTTAAAATCGGAGCTTTGCGAGTAACAATTGAGATAAAAGAATACTATGCAAACTCGGAAAGTGACAACGTCAAAAACTATGTTATGTCACGCCTCGGAGTACGGGTGATAACATGGTAGTTTAATTTAGTTAATTAAATAGAAATTTAGTTAAAACATGAGTTTAAGAATTAAGGAGTTTATTTATAAAAATGTGAAAATTTTAAAACCTTTTATTTAAAGCGAGCAATGACAATATTCGAACAAACAAGGATAACAAAATAAGCAATAAGGAAATAATAAAGAACTAATAATAAAAATATAAGGTGAGGCGAGAATAGGTCCCACTGACCCACATCTTGTGCACACGCATAGTACTGACAATATTAAATTACAATCATAGTCCAAAATAAATGAGAAAGTTAAAAATTATACATGCCTTGAATTGTTTGTTCTACAACCTACCCAGATCTTCTACTGGTCGCAAGTCCGGTCAGCGGACTCTTCTCTGATCTTAAGCTGATATCCATCTAAGGGGTAAGATTTTAAAACAAATAAAAAGTGAGCGAAAGGCTCAGTAGGACTATAATTTGAAAATATTTAGCTTTAAGAGAAATTTCTTTATTCAAATAAATATATAGAAAACAAACTAGAACAAATAAATAAATAATTGAAAATTTAGCAAAAGTCTTCCTTACCAAAACAGTTTAAATGGGTTGACCAGAAAGAATACCATTTTTCTTTCCTAGGCAAACCATATATTTCACCACCGTAGTGGCCTAGCTAGGTTTCGAAACCTGCCCCTAAGGTCGTGCACTACACGACCCGATCTCTGATATGGCATCATGCCCTTAAATATCATTATATATATATATATATCTCTATGATTATTAAAATCTCTTTTTATCAAATATAATCATTTACATTCATTATGAGGTTTATTATGAAAACCATCTCAATCTACTGTTTGTAAAAACATTTCATAAAAATCCTCTTTCAATCAGTTCTTGAAAACATTTTGATAAAAATCCCTTTTAGGCCAAAATCATTTTAAACTCTGGTTACCAAAGAAAAGGGGTAGAAGTTCTACCTCAATACTTATGTCGGTGTCCTACACCGTAATCCCGGTTCGCTATACGTTAGCTCCGCAGATCCACGTACAATCTTGAGTGAAAACTAGGTCTATAAGTATCTAGCGTGAGATATTCTATGTTACTAAATCATATTATGGTGTCCTAGTGTGCCATTTAAGTTTATAAAATCATTTTACAAAGTCAAAATTTCAATCGGGATTCAAAACGGTGAAAACGGGTGAAAAATCACAAAATTTTCACCGTGTCGGTCGGCCTGTCTATCCCCTGGTTCGGTCGGTCGAACTTTTCTAGGTTCAGCCTGCTGAACTTATGAATTCAGCCTACCGAACTTATGAATTCAGCCTGCCGATCTGAAAAAATTTTAGAATTTTTCAAGCACGAGAATTTGGCCTCTCGAGCCCAAATCTCCATTTCAACCTGTTTTTCTCAATTCTCAAGCATGGTTAATGATCATTATTGATAGAAAAACATAGTAAATTACTTTTTAATGCTTTAAAACGAGTTTTAAACAAAATTTTTGGAAAAGTCTGAAAATAGAGAAAAATGAAGAAAAATGAAAAATCTTGATTTAAATCTGTTTTTGATCAAACAAAGTTTGTATTCTAGTTATTCTAAGTTCCTCTAACCTAGATTGAGAGTTTTCTAAGCTTAGGAAAGCTTAAATTTCAAAATGCAAGGAAATTGAAAAATTTAGAAAAGTTTAGAAATTTCAAAACTAACCTGGAGTCAAAGCTTTAAATCGTAGTTGTAGTTGCTAAATCTCGTTCTCGAGCCTTCAATCCACTAACCTGAAGCTTGAAATTGATTTTTCTTTCAAAAATTTTGAGAGAGAATTAAGAGAGAGAGTGTGAGACCGAGAGAGAAATAGAGGGAGAGATGCACAGGGAGAGAGAGAGAATGAGTGAAAGAGAGGGAGAGTGAGAGAGATTAAATAAAGGGAAGGTTAAGCAAAACCAGTGAAGGAAAATCGTGTGTGTAGCACGCGATTTTTCAAACAGGACGAGTTTGGTATTTATCAAATTGTTTTGTTTTCAAAAATTCAAAATAACAAATAAAAATTAATTAAGAGTAATTAAAAATCATTAATTTATTCAAAGATATCTTTAATTTAAAAAAAATTCCACAAAATAATCAAATTAAATTTAAAACATTGGTTATGGTATACTAATTTACCATTTTACATTTTAATAATACTTAATTAATTTCGGAACGTTACATGTCATTACCGAGTCTAGATATTGAAAAAGTCAATATAGATTTTTATTAAGTCTAGGACAAATTTCAAGACTCAACACAGTCAAAATAGGTATACGCGATCAAATTTATAACGATATTGGTTCATACTGTAGTTGACATGTTTCTGTATTTGAAAAAAAATAAGAAGAGATCTGTCAAATATTAAAATCTCTTGTCACCTAAGTTAGTCATTGCTAATAGTAAAAAGATTTATCTGATTAAGAGGTAACTTGCAAGAAAAGTCTTAAGACAAAATCCCTTAGGTTAAGCTAACCACCATGATGAGTGTACTTGAATAGGTTAGGTGAGATGATTAGTTTGGTCTGTAAATATATGAACAAGCAAAAGACTCCATTTTTGTTACATTTCCTTCCTTTTTCTCTTCCAAAAACTAGGTATACTCGAGGGCTTTCTAAGGAAAATTTTTCTTCCATTTCCCTCTCCAAAACCTAACTCACGCTAAGTCATATTCCAAGATATTTTCCTACCATTACCATATTACAAAAACCTAGCTCCAAGGAAGGAAGAAGAAAGAGAAAAGTGGAGATTCTAAAGTATTTAGTTTAAGGTAATTTCTATATTTTTCTTCTCATTTTCCCAGCTAAGAAAAGAAAGTATTTTTACTTAGATATCTTTGGTATAGAGACCAAACAAAGTTAGATTTTTATATGGTTAGGTTTGTATTTTAGTGTTTGGAACAAGAAGAGGGAAAGGAGGAATTAGTAGTATTAGATCATCTATCAAAATGTTGTCATCAAGGGGTAAGGATTCTAAACGTTTCCCTTAAATTTTCAGTTAAAATTTATACTTTTATGAGTGATTTGATGATTGGGTGAGGAAATGGTTTGTAATAATTATTTATGTGTTGGTTAGTTTAGTTTATGTATATATGTGATGCAAAAAGCTAGTAGTTATATGATAGGTTTGCGTTTTTGTAAGTTTTGGTTTGTGGAAAAAAATTTCCACAAACATTGAACGCATAAACGAAAGCCTTAGAGTCGGTTTCTAAAATTTTTCCGAACACGAAATTTTTAGTTTTTGATGCTTTGAACAATACCCCATGATTAAGCGAAAACACGGTTTTGACTTTATGTAAGCTTTCAAAGCAGTTTTTATGGACTGTCAAAAACAGTCCCAAAAGCCAAAGAGGTCCCAAAATTGCTCAAAGGCAGTTTGTGAAAAACCATCAAAAACAGTTTTGGAATGCTGTCAATATTTTGGCATTTTTGGGCCATTTTGGATCGGAATTTTATGTTTTGCCGAATATAAAAGTTTTAGATTTTGACAAGATAAACAACTTTCATAAAGAAACTTTTCATAAATCTACTTCTAAGATATATTATGGATAGTTTTTCAAAACTATTCAAAAACTGTATTTTTGGACTGAAACCAATATTTAAGTTTCGAGTTGCTTCAAGAGCGAGTTGTGACTTTTACCGAACACAAAAGTTTTAGTCTTTAGCAAAATGAAGAACTTTCATGAAAAAAGTTTTATACAAATCTACCTTTAAAATGAACTTTAATTGATTTTTATAAAAGCAGCCAAGACTTTTTAGTCAATAAAGTTGCAAAGTTTAATCGGAAAATAAATAAGATAAAGACGTTAACAGAGACTTCAAAATGAGCATGAAAAATCTTTAAGTCATATACTTGAAACAAGTAATTTTTATGGAGAAAACCTTTAAAAGAAAAAATGTCTTTAACATATAATTTCATGGTAAGTTTCTAGAAACTAACTGAAAAGTTACCTTTTAGTACAAGTTTTAATAAACAAAGATCGCATGATTATACAGTCTTATTTTTCAACAAAACAAGAAATTACAACTTTTTGGAAAGACTACAGAAGTCCAAAATTTAGTGGGATACAGTTTTGCGGCATTAATTTTATATAGTGATTTTTATTCAAATCTTTAAGATATACGGATGAGATTTTAACTTTAACGGTTTTCAATTTGATACTAAAATAGCTATCATAAAAACATGATACACTAGAGTCTTTGTACCACAATGCTAGGCACAAGTCCAATGCCTATTTTAGCCTAAAAAACCACTCGGGTCATAGTTTCAAACAATACGGTGTATAGAATGTCATATGATCATTTTTTAGGTTTAATGGGCTTAGAACCAATTACGAGCCTATTGATTGAATTAAAAATTTGATTAATTAGAACTTAGTTTAAAAATCATAAATTTAAGAAATGTGTAATTTAGTTGATTAAGGTCATATAGAATGAGTGGTGACAAATAATTAATTAATTATTTTTAAATTAATTAATTATCAATTTTAATATGAACTGATGGTAATTAAGGAAAAAATTTAAATATTATAAGGATTGAATAAAATAATTAATCCTCATAATAGAAATAGTGATTTTTATGCTCCTTTGATTGAAGAACCATAAAAATAGCAAAAAATAAAGTATTTTTACGCACTTTCAATAGGTGTTTTGTGCAAAATTATTTCCATTAGATAAAAAGGGAATTTAGAATTCATATGGAAGCCTATTTCACTAAAATAAATAAGTAGGAATCTCGTCTATAATACGGATAGTTTTAAAATAAATGTTTTTTTTTCTAAAAGTGGTAAGCATGTTTAAATTCTAGTCACAGTATGCTAGACCGTGTCATAGTGCATGCTCACTAAATTGATTAATAAAACTTCAAGGATGAACTAACTAAGAAAGTTGTATCAACCTCTTGACCTATAAGGAGGCTTAAGATTTAAAAATAAAAGACAAATTAAATTTGGTCATGGTATTGTTGGGACCTTGCAAACATTAACATCCTGTTGATTGTGCGCAACTTGTACGACTACCCGGGCCTGATAAGTAATAAGATAAGATCATAACTGAGCATAATCAGTGCATGCATTTTTATTATTATTACATGTTATTTCAAATGCTTTGGAGTTATTATTCCTACTTGTTGAGCAAAAGTTGATTCAAAAATATTCATACTATAGGTAAATAACATGCTAGTAATATTTAATGGATGGTGACAAAACGGCAGATGATCAGAGTGAAAGTATAGGAAATGAATACAGCGCGCTTATTTTTGGCACATAGTTTTTAATAATTATGACTTTTTTGATATTATATATAGCTATATGACTCTAGTACTAGGTCTGTTTTAAGATAATTGTTAAATCTCTATTTAATGTTATTATTTCTGTTACAAAATAAAAGGGAAAAATAGTTTTGAATTGAAATTACCTAGTAAAGTTAACTTTTAAAAAATAGTTATTCAAAATATTATGTAAAATTAAGTAACCTAAGATGGTGTTTGGAAGGGTGGTGAGAATTGTTGGTTAAAACCACTTTTACTGTAGCATATGAGAGCTTTACACTGTAGCAATTTTTTTATTATTACTATAGCATGTGAGAGCTTTACACTGTTTATAACTGAGTTTGGTTCTCATCACTCAACCAAACAGCCGTTAAGTAAATATATATACATTTAAGAAATTAAGTAACGACCAAATAGGTGGGCCATTATAGAGACAATCATTAATTCTCTCATCACCTTAATCAAAAGTATCAAATTTTTATAGAACTTGGAACAAAAAAATTCAAAATGCCAAACTGGAAAATCTTCTCTCAATATTTCTATTTCTCAATTAAAAAAGAAATTTCAGATTACAAGATGAGCTAAACCAGAAAGATTTACAAATTTATGAGAAGCTCATTTAGTACACCCCAAAACAGTCCCCAAAAAAAAAGACCAAAAAAGAAAAATACAACTCAAAGAGAAAGAAACATACTAAATTAACTTTAATCTTAGACAAAATGAAATCTCTTAATTATCCACTTTAATACTATTGGTTTATTTGAACTGCTTGTTGTTGTATCTGCTGTTGCTGAACATTACAACTTATCCTGGAACATGATCTGACAGCGTCTGATCCTGTTAAGGGAATCACCGGAAGACTATCACAATTGCAAATCTCGATCATCAAGCCATCTGGGTCGTGGAAGAAAACTTGATCAACGTGGATCCCACCTTCTTCTACCCTGGTCTTCACGTAGTCTATCTCCATCTGCTTTAGCGTTTTCTCCACTGTTGTCATGTTCTCACACTATCCACCAAAAATAAAAATAAAATTAGATAAAAATCCTCTATCTCACTGAAGAAGTTTAGAATTTTGTAAATGAGTTAAAGAAGTTATCCTATCACATATTTTAGAGAAATTTCACGGTAGGGTATGAAAAATTATGCTACTGATAAGGCTTTGTTTTTAAATGTTAAATCTGTAATAAATACTGTCAACTTTGTATGATAGATTTAATGTTTAAAAACACATATTATGCATTATCATAGGCATTCTCTATGTAGAAAGCTCCTAATGGTAAATACTGTTATGATTCTGGTGTAACTTAACCGATAAAAACTATCAATAAAAAACAAAAAATTGTTATTAAAGTTTTTATGTACTAAAATTTTTAAATTAATATTTTCAGTCTTAACTGTACTATTAAACACCCTGTAAAAGTGCAGTGGTACCTGAAAAGAAATGTGGTTATTTCTCGGGTTGATCCTGGAAATCTTGGGCAGCTTTTCAGGGTCTTCACATTGGAGGAGATGTATGCCAATGCCATAGTTGAATAGCCTGTGCAAAAATCACAACAAAAACCAATCAAACCCAGAAAACCAAACATTACAAACATGACTAAAAAAGTTTTATTTTATTTTATTTTTCTTTTCTAGAGAAGAAATGAGTTACTATTACACTATACCATGCGCCATCAAATCCAAAAGAGTCAGGCCTCCTAATGGGGAAGAACCCAAGAACAGACTGATAGAAATTGATAGATTTCTCAAGTGATCTGCACAATAGAGAAATGTGGTTCAAGGACTTTAGCTGCAGAGGATTATTTTCCTTACTCTCCATCACACGACAAAAGTATTCAAAAAAAAAAATATCTTCTTTTATTTGGAATTGGATATCTAGGAATTGCAAAAGAAAGAAATGGGTATTGAAGAATAGCACAAAGTAATGCAACTTTTGATTCAATGAAAGGAAATATTCAAAAAAGAGAAAGAATGAAAGATATTGTAGTAGAGAAAATTTCCAAGGCTCTGATATGATATGATTGTCCTATATTTATATATATAGAATCAGAAAACAGAGATTTTGTGATGGCCATTTCTCTCCATGAGTAATTTTTCTTCAAAGTTTTTGGAGATTGGGATTTTCCAATTACACGTAAGTTCCACGTTGATGACTCATACTGAGATTGGCACAACTTGTTTCTGTTCCTGACACGTTTGTCTTTTGGTCAGAGTACTTTTCTGGCAATTTGTCATATGGGGAAACTTGAAAAAGGTCCTCTTTCCTGTTGTTTGCTTTCTGGGAAAAAGGTCTTTCCATTTTAGAAAAAACCCCAAAACATGCTCTACATTTTGTCTAATATGTGTTTTGAAAGTGCAGTTAGACATAATTTTTTTAGTTATTAAATAGTATAAAATTTTTATATATTATAATAAAATGTAAAAAATTATTACAGTATAAAACTTTTATATATTATAATATTTTAAATTAAAAGTTAGTTTTAATCGTACTTGCTAAATACCCTATAAATATTATTTTTGTCTTTTTAAAAAACACATTTGTTTTTTACAATTATACTCAAATACCTTTTAAAGAAATTAATTTTTTTAAAAATTTAAGATTATCCTTCCCAATCTGTATTAAATGTTATTTTAAATATAATTTGACTAAAAATTAAATAAAAAGTAATTTAAAATGTTTATATAAATATTACAATTAAATAAATACTTCAATTATTTTAAGAGTTTTAAACTTTTTAAGATTGATTTTAATATTTTGATTTAATAATGTTTTAGATTGTATTTAGTAGAGAAATGGTAATTTTTTTTAAAAAGTTTAATCGCTTCAAGGGTATTTTGAGCATTGATTTTGAAAATACAGGGTTGGTTTGGGCTTTTACAATAAGAGAGACAAAAAATAATATTAGGCAAAATACTGGGAGTATTTTGGGTATTTTTTTTAAAAAAAAAAAAGATAAAATATTACCTTATCATTGTTGTGTCATTACTACGAAAATTTGCAACATAAAGTAGTTTAATGTGTGTCTAAAATAAATAATTAATTAGATAATCTTTATTGATTGATATGCTTATGGATTTTCTCTTTAGTTTATTGCATAGCTTCAGTCGAAGGAGACCCAAGAGACAAAGGAAAAAAAAAAAAATTAATTGAAGCGAGTGTATAGATTTTTGTTGTTACAAAACGTGTCACAAAAATATAATAGTGATTTTTCATCTCTAACGTGAAAAATGAACTCCACGTTTTCTCTTTTCGGGAAGATAGATAGATCCCTTATAAGCATGGGTGAACTAGAAGGAGAAGAATCCACTTCTAAAAACAATATTCGAATACATAAAAATAGTACGGATGGTGGTTGTTAGAAAAATGATGCCCGACTCTACTACAAATGAACGAAGAGTTTGAGTTTCTCCAACTTTAAGTTCAAAAAAAAAAAAAGAAAAAGAAAATACCGATCTATAGTTAGACTTCAAAAATCGTACCCAATCTAATTTCGGCTCTATGATTTTAGGAAAATAAAAATGTTTAATGAATCCCTGCTAAGTTTTGGGAAAAGTTTTTTTTTCTTTTTTCAAAGTCCTTACGTTCTCATATACGTTGCTACCCTACATAAAAGTAAATGATGTCCAAAATGATTGATTTAATTATTAGACGCATTGAAATTTCCTTATTTTTCTAATTTTTTTGGGTAAATTATCGTCCTTTTTCAAAAAAAAAAAAAAAAGAAGGTCCCTTTAAGTCTTGGAAATTAAAGTAA
>CAMOHE010045235.1:0-11438 GCA_946598075.1 Artocarpus hirsutus | reverse complement strand
AAAAAAACCATTTTCTTAAGCTTAATTTATTTTTCTTAAACTAAACCTCTATGTTATACCTTGGTTTCGGGTCGTGACAACGATTGTTCTGCTCTTAAAAATTTTTGATGAACCGGAGGAGTTCTTGTTGTGGATCAGTGGACGTGTTCAGTTTATTTGCATTCGAGTCTGATTGCTGAATGTCTTTCTAGTTTCTGGTTGTTTTCTTCAAGATCGCCAGACTTAGTTTTGACTTGCACAATAGCTTTTCTTTCTCTCTCGTTTCCTATAGACGGCGCCAAATTTGTTTACAGCTAGATGATGATTAAACCTAGATGTTGATATTATACTAGAAATAAAAAACGACCATTTAAACTATTTTAATGATTCTAACTGCTTAGCACATACACAAATAAGTCAAACACCTAAAAAAAACCATGAATAACACAACACACATTTGAAAACATTGAGAAAAAAGAAAGGGAAGTAGAAAAGTGGTCTAAATTGTTTGACGGTTCTAGATTGCTTAGTTTTGAACTATTTCTTCTAGTTTAGGGCATATATCCTTTGTTGGTTTGCCAAGAAAATATGAGAAAACAAAAGTAATTAATGAGAATACAGAGAGTATATATAATTGATTAGTTTTCCTTTTTTTCCCTTAAGAAATTGACGAGTTTTCCTTCTTGGATCAAAAGGATATTGAGTTTTAAGATGGACATATTGAGTTTTCACAAATTGGCATGATCTTCTTTTACGTCAAAGAGGTGGCGCAGTTGTGGCAAGTGTGCTTCAACGACCTTCGACGTTTGAAAGAAATTCTTGTGCCAGAAAACGGAGGATGTATTCAAGAACTCAAACGATCAGAGAGCGCTTGATGAGGTTGAATTAGAATACTTGTCTAATTCAGCCTGGTGTTCTTTTCCATGCAAAATTTCTCTTATTATTTCTTCTTTTTTAAAATTTATTTTGTTACATAATTAGGTCGTATCAAACCCAAAAAAAAAAAAAATGCAGTTTAATCAAGTTTGATGAAGATGTCGCAATTTGAAAGTATGCCTTTAAATAATCTTCTTATTTATTATATGCATTAAAGGTTAGACTTTAGAGAACTAAAATGTTGGGTAACTACCACTAATTTGTACTTTTTAAAAACACAAAGTGCTATTGCATTGGCATAGGACTAATAGGGATTTTATTTTACGCTCCACTTTACCCGGATGCAATTTTTTTTTTTTTTTTTGTTTCCATTTCAGCAATTAGGACTTAGTGGTAATATAAATATATATATTAGAATACTCAAATTTACTTGTCTAAAAACAATAGTAAATTTGAAATCCTGAAAAAAAAGAGTATAAGTAGTTCCTGGTCTTTTTTATTTAATTCATTTAATTGAGATAAATTTCTTTCATGTAGAGTTCAAATCTTTGATCTCCCTACTTAAATTCAACTCAAAAAACAGTACAGCAACTTAACAATCACAGCAGCTCGCTTAATGCACTCTCACTTTTCTTATAGCATGGTGCTATTTAAAATCAAAGAAAAAAATAGCTACAACAAATGTTACTGAGTTTGTTTGGTATTATTTTTGTTTTTTAAAATAAAAAAATAAAAAAATTTTCTTTTGTTTTTATTTTTTTAAACAAAAAATATGCTTGGTAACTTCTATTTATTTTCTATTTAAAAAATAAAAAACAAAAAATATGTTTGATTATGAATTTTGTTATATATTTTTTAAACAAAAAATCAATATAATTGACTTGGACTCAAATTTAGAATCAGGAAGTGATGGGATAAGAGATAAGAATGACGACCCGAGTCAAGGTCGAGGTTGGGATTGGATTGATGGCTAGGGTCGAGTCTGGTCAGGGTCAAGTTAGGATGGACTTGCCGTTAGGGTTGGCCGATGAACCGAACTTATTGTGGACGCCAGGATAGCAGACCATTGATATCATATTTTAACAAAGAGTAAAATGATATTCGGAAAAAAAAGGGAGAAAAACAAAGATTTTTGAAGATTATTGACAGTAAAACTCCAGAAATTTACCAATTCACCCCTGTCAATAAACGATCTAAAGCGATGGAGACCAAAAAGAAAAGTCACTGCTACAAGAAATGTCAACACTAGAAACGATTGAACGGGAGGTGGGGCAGGTGGAGTGGGGCTGAGAGCGAGGGCAGTGACGCCGTCATGATGGTGGCAGAGGAGTTTGGGAGAGGCGTAGTGAAGGAGAGGGTTGTCGATGGAGATGGTGGTGTCAAAGCGGAGGCAGTCACCAAGTGTGGGGAGGAGCGAAGAAGAGGAGAACCATTGGACGGCATTGCCTCCATCGGCCTTGAAGATGAGAGCCATTCTCTCTCCTCCAAAATTGTCAATCAAAAAAATCTCCCCTCCTTCTTCCTCGGTCTCCTCAAGCTCATCCCATGGCATCGCTCCGATCTCGACTTCGAGATCTCGAACACCAACAGCGGTTCACGAGCATCACTGGTGCCACTTCCAGATCTCGTCGCAAAGGGCCTTGCAAAAATCCGCGGTCGTCGGAGCAACCGATGAAGCGAAGAGGAGAGAGATTCATACGTTTGAAAAGATTTGTTTAAAAAAATTTTGAAGACATAGATTTTTTTGTTTTCAACATTTCAAACAAACTTAATAACAGTTTAAAAAAATTAAAAATATAAATGCTATCTCCGAACATGTTTTTTGATCTTCTTTTCTATTTTATGTTTAAAAAACAAAAAACATGTTCAAAAAAGTGACAACGAACGACACCATAATTTGCAAAAAAAAAATAAAAAAAAATCACTATTTAATTCTTATAAAATAATTAAACTTTTGAACAGAAATTATGTTTTTCATGGAGAACTCGGGATGGAAGTGGAAGATCCTTGCGGGGCGGAGCCCACATGTAGAGGTCACCTAAGGACTTGGGAATTGGAACAAATTAGAATGTTTGTTGAACTGACCTCTCTATTGAGAAATTGCGTTAAATAGTTTTTTTCCCCTGTGTCGGTAAATGGCTGCAAATATAATATTTATAAATTATTTTAGTAAATAAACATGATATTTACTCAATAACTATGCAATTATGAAAATGACAATTTCTTTTCATTTTAAAACATTATGCCACCTTATGAATTTCCACTAAAAATGACAATTTTTCATTGCATCATGTTTAAAGAGGCCCCAAACAAGCTTTAATAAACTCTCTAAAATAATACTCATTACTTGTCATAAAATTTTCTGTCAACAAATGCTTTGTTATAATCGTTTGATTCAAATCACATCGTTAAAATAATAATATTTACGAATAGGTATATATTAAAATAACTATTGAAAACCTCACTTACATATATGCTAATTTATTTCACAGAAATAATTTTTATACAACATCAGTTACATCAGTTACATATATGTATATATATATATATATATATAAATTCATGTGTCAAATTCAAAATTCAAGTTACTATACCAGCCAATTTTAAATTTTTAAAAATAAAAATTACTGCTAGACTATATATTATATAGAATTGAAATAAGCTTGTGATAATAATTTATACAGGTAACTTTTTTATGACATTTGTTACCATTTGTCTACATGCTAATTCAGCCGCAATTAGAAACACGACAAACACAAAAATTAAGTAGTGTCTTACACTTATGGCGTAGACTGTAAGACAAAATCTCTGAAGCAATATTTAGGATCTGTTTAGTTGATTTTTAAAATAGATAAAAATGATCTTATTTTAAAATATATATATTTTTAAAAAATTATGTTAAAAATATTTTTAAAATTTTTACCTTAAAAAATTTATAAAAATATTTTTAAAATTACCAAAACACACGGGCCTTATTAATTAATTTATAGTGACCTCGTTTCCTCACAAATTTGCAGTGACTCTCTTTTGTGCCAGCTATAGATCACTTATTTTTATTAAAGCAACCGAAAGTCCTATATATATATATATATATATATATATATATAGTGTATGTATGTCTTGCTTTCCTTTTCCTCTCTGCAATAAAAACATGCATGTACTATTGTACTTGTCTGCGTATTCTGGCCGCCAGCGGTGAATATCGCGGCATGCACCAATCCACACCCATTTCTTGTTTTAAGCCTAATCATGCAGACCAACACGTACACTCCTAACTTGGTTCCCCTTCCTGCTCCATTTCCAACAAATGGACAACTCCCACGAATACAGAGAGCTTCTCAAAAAACCGTTTTAATTATATAATTTAAACTATTAAAATATAAACCTCTTATATATTGTTATGTAAAAAAAAAAAAAATTATAGTATAAAATTTTTATATATTACAATAAATTTATTTCAACTTTTAATTTTAAATTTGTTACTAAACATACTCACATATATCTCCTTTTGTTATCCCTCATCTCTAATTATAGACAAAATCGCAAGTCGTTATTGCCCAACCTGTGTAACTTTTTTTCAATCGATCTTCTAATAATAAAACAAGTTGAAGCCATATAAAAGGATAGTGCTATATTAAAACAAACTAAAAAAATATTTTCATTGGCTGGAATCGGGAAAAAAATGGTTCGAATTAGTCGATGAAATTTTTTAAATGTATTAATTCACATATTTGAATCTCATAAAATTTAAATTACTTCAATATTTTAGTTCCAACTCAAGAACACATAAATAATGTTATAATGTCGACGAGAAAGTATATTAATCAAACTAAAAGCCAATATATATATACGTATGAAACAAGAACATTAATTGTACATAAATGATAAATTCAATGTCATCGTCTAAATCCTCCCGTGAATATCAGCATATATATACAAAAAAACACATCTCTCTTTGTTCCATCTCTCTCTATAGATACACAAGAAACAAGAACATATTATAGACAAATGATAAATTCAATCAATTTGTTGATCAATTCCACCCCCATTTCCCAACACAAGTGAAGAGTAGGTGGGACGCGGTGACCCGTTTCCACATCAACCAGACACGCCAGCTTCTCCTTCCATGCGCGGGACACTGGTCATCTTGCATGTTTATCTGCCGTGACAAATGTACGTGCATTGTCAAACCCTAATCTCCCTATATATAACCTCATCAATCTCAACATCCTCCTCATCAGCAAAGAAAAACACAACGTTCTCAAACATGGCGATCAAAGCTAGTCTTCCTCTTTTCCTCCTCCTGATCTCTTCCCTTTTCCTTTCCTCTTTGGCTTATGATGAAGATCAGTACGATCTGAACTGTCCTGACCATCATAAGCTCAGCCCTCGCCAGGAGTACCAGCAACAGTACCGGGGCCAAGAACGACAGCTCTGCGAGCACCAGTGCGAGCAGCAGCTAAGGGAACGCGAGCGAGAGCAATCCGAGTGTGGCGGCCGAGGCGGTAAGGAAAGAGAGCTCCGCAAGGAGTACGAGCAGTGCAGGCAAGACTGCGAGAGCCGCGAGAGAGGGCAGCAGCAGTGCGAGAGGAGGTGTCAGCAGGAGTACGAGGAGAGACGGCAAGAGGAGCAACAGAGACAACAACGGTGAGGAGAAGGCGGTCAGAGCGAGTACGATGACGAGGTGGATCCAAGAAGGACACCCCGCGACGACCCGGAAGAGAAATATAGGCGTTGTCAAACGAGTTGCCAGCAACTGCAGCCTACTCAGGAGAGAAGGAAGTGCCTGCAGGAGTGTGAGAGGAAGTACAGAGAGGAGGAGAGGAGAGAGGGGAGGAGAGATAATGACGATGAGGAATATAATCCGGCTAGATCAGAGAAAGAGAGGTTAGTCCAAGGAGTTAGGAGGAGAATCCTTACCACGTCCGGTCGCAGAGGCTGCAGTCTAGGTATAGGACTGAGGAGGGTAATCTTAAGGTTGTTGAGAAGTTGTCAAGTAGATATGAGCGCCTTAAAGGACTTGAGAATTATAGGATAGTTGTCTTGGAGGCTAATCCCAACACCTTTGTTGTCCCACACCATTGTGATGCTGACTCCGTTTTGGTTGTCACAAGAGGTAATAATTTTAATATAGTGAAAAAAACAATAATTAGGAGATTAATTGGTAATTGTTAAATATAATTGATTATCATTGCAGGAAAGGGAACTATTAGCATTGTGAGGCAAAACAACAAGGAGTCCTACAACATTGAGCGTGCAGATGTGATAGCAGTCCGTGCGGGGTCCACAGTCTACTTGGTCAATGGCCAGAATGAACGCTTGCAAATAACTAGCTTGTCACTCCTGTCAACGTCCCTGGCCAGCTTGAGGTAACATGTGGCAATTTCTCTAGCGAGAATAGAAAATGCCGTCGATCGACCAAAACTTGCCTTTTAATTACTGTCAAATCTATTAAGAAAATCTAAATTTATTTGGGACTTTCTCATCGAAGAAAGTTCCGTATTTTTTTTAAGCGTTTATAGTAACACATATATAACAATATCATATAATGTTTTGGAGCAGGAATATTATGCTGCTGGAGGTGAAAGCCCACAGTCATACTTCAAGGCCTTCAGTACCAACTTTCTCAAGAGCACTCTGAGTGTATATTAATACTCTCTTTTATCTTCTCTTATGATTAAACTAACTTTTCTTTTATAATGTTGTACTGAGTTTTGATTTGTTTATGATACTTGCAGGCCACGGAAGAGCAAATAGAGATGCTGGTCGGAGAGCAAAGGGAAGGAAGAAGGTGACTTCAGAGTCCAGCCTTTATCAAGAGAGCTTCACAAGAGCAGCTCAAGTCTTTGACCCAACACGCTTCTTCACCAAGAAGGAGAGGCCGTGAACCCACCAGCCCAATCAGTCTTCAGAGCCAGAGTCCCACGTACTCGAACAACTATGGCAAGTTCCATGAGGCCTGCCCTAAGGACCACAAGCAGCTACAGGAGGTGGATGTTCTTGTAGCCTGGACTGACCTCCAACAAGTAAGCAATGATTAAAAGAAAAAGAAAAATCTCAAAACAATATGCCCGGGGTCGGGTATGAAATCACCGCTAGGTTATTTATGTAACCACTTTAGCTTTTGTTTGAATTGGTGATCTGTAGGGGTCGATATTTGTGCCGCATTACAACTCCAAGACTACTATCTTGGCCATGGTAGTGGAAGGGGAAGGGCGCGGCGCATGGAAATGGCATCTCCTCATCTCTATAGACAACAAAGGCAGAGGTGGGGAGAAGAGGAGGAGGAAGAGGAGAGGCAAACTAGCACCGGACAGTACCAGCAGTTGACTGCCTCTCTCTCAACCGGCGATGTTTTCATCATGCCGGCTGGTCATCCGATCGCCGTCGTGGCCTGTGGTAATCAGAATTTGAGGATGGTCGGGTTCAGGGTCAATGCCATGAACAACGAGAGAACCTTCATTGCTGGTAAATCAAATTTGAACTACCCTATGTTTGTTTCATAGGTCCTTTTTGTTTTAGGTGTTTTTTTTAACACAAAATTTCAAGCAACAATAAAAAGGCTCAAGAGGAAACATTTGTACCAAAATTTTGAGGTGGCCTTGTTTGGTATATAGTTTTGGGAGTTTTTAAAAATGTTTTTCACACTTTTTGAGACAAAAATTTAAAAAACATCCTTGGTACATTTTTAAAAAAAATTTATTTTTGAAAATAAAATCATTTTCACTTATTTTGCCTATTTTTGAAAACACAACTAATGGGTTGTTACTACATAACTACATTAAGTTTTCTAGAATGCATAAAAAATAGACATTTTGTAATAGCTAAAGCTTGGTTAATATTCAATATTGTGATGCAGGGAGAGACAATGTGATCAGGCAGTTGGAGCCAAAGAGCTAGCCTTCAACATGCCAGGAAGAGAAGTTGAGCAGATATTCAACCAGCCCCAGTTGTCGTATTTCGTGCCTCAAGAGAGCCAAGAGGAAGAGAGTAGTCGTAGAGGCCACCCTTTGAACTCAATTTCGAACTTGGCCGGATTTGCCTAAGCATAATATGCAGTTTGTAATGTTTGTGTACTACATATAAGCATATGTAAAAGAGACTTTGTACGTTAGTAGTGTTCAACTTGCATGGCTCATCATGTAGAAGTAGGCCTAGCTTTTGTGTGTAGCTGTGTAAAAGGAGAGCTGTAGCTTTCTACACCATAAATAAATAAAAAAGGGGGCATATATGTGTTTATATGTTTGATTAATATTTCTAGTCTAAAGGTAAAAAGAAATCTGGGCATTATATTATATGTTTAAAATATAAACACAAACAGTAACTTATAAGCATGGCGAGTCCTAAAAACGTTGAAGCTTTGTTTGTGGAAAGATATCCTTATACTTTACCATATAGGGCGATTTCACTTAATTCTAACATGTAGGACCCGGTAAATCCATCATCCTTGTTTCCGGTAATTTTAAAAGAGGTGTCTGTATTTGTGGCAGGAAATCTGAAATCAAGATTTTCAAACTAAATCACAAAACTAGGTAATATTTAATCAAGATTTTTAAATTAAATCACAAAACTAGGTAATATTTAGGACGGAAAAAAAATGTTAGTATCAAGCTTTTGTGAACTCAGTTTGCAAGTTGGTTTAGAATTTTTTTTTATTTTTTTTTATTTTTATGATAGACCCTGTTCTATAGATTTTTTTCTTTTGTGTTGAACTATAGATTGAGAGTTCGAGTCACACTTAATTCACTCAAAATGACATCTCCCTCTCTTGTATAAAAAAAAAGAAAAAAGAAATAGGAATGTCTAAGACCTTGGTTATAAAATATGTTTAGTAGTTTTATTTTTATTTTTTATTTCCAACAATGTCTATAATGAAACATAAAAAGAAGTTCTTATCCTTAACATATTAACATTAAAGTAATGACATCAAATAAAGAAATTAAATTTAAAAAGGAAAAATCCGTTAAAAAGTAGGAAAGAAAATACACCGAAAGTCAATAACATGATGAAATTAAATCATAATTTTAAAAAGAAAAAAACCTTTTCATCCTCGTAAGATTATAATCTTACTACTCACAAAACTATAGGCCTTAATCTAGTATGTAATATATTTTTTAGACCGTATCTTATTCTTTTCGTTAGTAAATGGATTATAACCTTATAAGATTAAATAGGGTTGTTTTTTTAAAAATGGTAAATCTGTGTTTGAATTAACCAATCATAGAGTCTTATTATAATAAAAAAGGATATTAATCTGTCTATACCCTCTGTTTTAAGTTAATTCAAAAACTATACTTTTGGTTTTTAATCTCATCAAATGTATACTTTTAATACACAAATCTATACCTTACCTCAATCAATAGTTGATTTTAACCTTTTAAAATGATCAAATTATCCTTAAGTAAAAGAAAAAAAAAAACTAAAACTTTAACAAAAATAAAAACACACAAAACACTTATTTTAAAGGTATTTTATGCATTTTAAGACAAAAACCTTAGTATAAAGTTTTTTTAAAAGTTTTTAAGGGGTTTGTTTTAAGTACTCTTGGTACTCAATGGACTCAAATTTAGATTCAAGTATCAAAAATCTTTTGGATACTTGTTTGTTTCTCCCAAAATCCAAAAATCAAGAATTCAAGTTTTTAAAGTTCCACATCCCCTCTAAACTTTAGATATTCGGATATTTATAATACAGTAAAGATTAAATTCTCTCCTATATTTGAAGAAAAAAATCATAACTTTCTTATTTGATATTCAATTGAGATGATTTTTTTTTTCATTCTGCTCCTAGTAAAGAGAAGAATAAATTAAGATCCATAATGCATTTTTTTAGGACCATTAACATTAAGATTTTATTAAGTTTGTTGATAAATCAAAAACTATTTTCACTACCTCTCTAAACATAAATTTCAATTTTATTCCATACTTAAATTAAAACTTAAATGCACATCCAAATGCCAATTCGGAAACAATTCAAATTACTAACTTAAATCTTAATTCAAATCACATTAACTCAAATCAAATCACTAATTCGAATCTATTTACTAAACGGACCCTATTATCTTTTTTTTTTAATTTGAAGCTATTTTGGACAATTTCTTAGGTTAAAATTGAAGATTGATTACGAAAATGATATGTGTATTAAATCCAATTTGTAAGTATAAATTTGATAAGATCGAAAATCAAAAGTATATTGATTGAATAAACTTAAAATATAGGGTATAAAAAGGTAAATAACCATAATAAAAAAAATGATCTAATTCAAAAAGAGCAAAGAATAATAATAATAATAATAATAATAATAATAATAATAATAATAATAATAATGTATGCTTAATGTGCAGGGAAGAACATGGTAGCGCCCACTATCAAAGAAAACTTGATGTGCACGCCTGGCTGCCAAGGCATTGGCTGCATCACCGCCTGCTGTTGTGACGGAATATGTGTATGTGAATTTTATGAAGGACCATGTCCTGCTACTGGTGAACCCAGCTGTGCCCACCTGGTCCCGCCTGGTGCTAATATTCTCACTAGGAATACCCCTGTGTAGAACAATTTCATCAAGTGCTTGATTTATGTATTCATCAATTTTTTGATCAAATAATTTTTTGATTATTATATTTGATACGGAATATTTGAAGCTTGGGTGAAACAAGGCTTTATTTCCTAAATTAATAAACCAACCAAAAAGTATAGTGAAATTTGTGACCTACCGAACTTTTAAGAATGCTTGTCCATTTTGTTTCAGTTATTCAAATTATGATAATTTAAACTTTTGAGTTTAAGATGAAAAGTTTGAAAATTTTAGTTTAAATTGAGATTCAAATAGATGTTTGGATGTACAATTGATTTTGAGTTAAAAAGAGAATAAAATTTAAAATTATGTTTAGATATATAAGAGAGGTGAGCTCAAAACTTGAAATTAAGGGGGTTTAATTTTGAGTTTGGTGAGCTTTTTGGCTCAAAAATCTAAAAACATTTTTGAAAGTGGGTTTGAGCTTTTTGTCTACAAACACATCTTTAAACCCAAAAGTGGGTTCTCTGAACTACTAAAACAAACAGCATAAGTAGATCCAAATTTTAATAATTTCCTAAACCACGTTATTTCAAGGTTTTTCTTCCCCACCACAAATGCACTTTAACCATTTATTTTAGGAGTTCAAATCAAGGTAATTTAAACTTTTTAAGGTTTGAGATAGAAACTCTAAAAAGTGTGGTTTGAAAATGAGATTTAAACTGTGACGCCCCCTTTTCGGACGTCACAGATGTCATTACATTCATTCATTAAACCATTAATTGTAGCAAAACTATTATGTATTTGAATTCATATTTATAATCATAGTTTGGAAAAGCATTCCCAGGATCCGTACATACATTTTTTTTTTTATAGAAATACAATTTATGAGAAATTATAAATTTACTAATTAAATAATTCGCTTTTCCATAAACCTTCTATAAATAGTTTGCTAATATCTTT
Source organism: Artocarpus hirsutus (assembly GCA_946598075.1). Lineage (NCBI taxonomy): Eukaryota > Viridiplantae > Streptophyta > Magnoliopsida > Rosales > Moraceae > Artocarpus > Artocarpus hirsutus. Next base: position 107 of record CAMOHE010045235.1, on the reverse strand, counting down.
TAAAATTAAATTGGCCTTTGAAAACAAAAGATAAAATTGTTTGAATATAGCTCGGCCGGCAGGCCGAACTTTGGATTTCGGCAGGTCGAACTAGACCGGCAGGCGGA
>CAMOHE010045234.1:5528-19385 GCA_946598075.1 Artocarpus hirsutus | reverse complement strand
CACCTAAAAGACTGTTAATACCTTTTCAGGCACAGACATATGATCCTGAAGGCTGGTATGCAGCATATTGGTTGCCACAACTACGATCACTCCAAAAAGATGAAAGGAACTTCCCTGGAAAATCATACATTGAGCAAGTTGTACCTCTCAAGTTCGGGAGTGCTACTAGGTACCAAAGCCGAGACACAGCTTTCGCTGCCAGAAAGCAACCCAATTTCGGACATAGGCGAACAAAAGGACAGAGAAGATAAATCTAGAAAGGAAAATAATTATAGTAATAAGCTTATTGTTTCATAGTGTATAAGGAATGATGGAAAATCAATCTCATCTTGCTTTCCATGGTGATACTTTTTCATCCAACAACCAGAAGAGAGCCCACAATACTTGGTTCCTCAAGTCTCGTTTGCATGAGACGGCTTCTTCCCATGTTTTAAGGTACAACGTTGAAGTCTCACACAGCTTGGATTTGGAAAATCTGAAAGTGCCTCTAAGCAGGACATTCTGGTGTACTACAGCAATATGGCTTATTGAGAGAGAGAAATTCGTCAAAGCATAATCTCTTGTAATGCAGTGAAATCTGGCTGTCATAAACTCTACAAAAATAGTCAAGTGGTTTGCACATCCTTCAATCTGATAAAGGGTTTTTATTTTTAATTCACCACTAGCTTCGTCCAACTTGCTATCGTATTGAGTAAATTATGATATTTCTTATGCGGTACCAAATAAATACGTGTCTTTCCCTTAAAAAAAAAGAGTCCAACGACAATTAAAAAAAAAAAGGGGTTAATGAGACAATTGGTCCAATTACGTTTATTGAATTGAAATATGACTCTAATTTGTAAAAATTTTACAAATATCTTATAATGATATCATTAAAATTATTTATATGTAATTATATAGTACAATATGTAATATCATTAAGATAATTACTATATCATTAAGGATATTTTTGAGATATTTTAAATATTGTGTTAGATTTTAATTTTATAACAATAATTTAGACACATGTTATAATTTTTTCAAAAAAAAGAACCAATTAAGTACTTAGCTGTGCAATTACAACGGTGAAAAGGTAGTTAAACCTTGAAAATAATTTTTTTAAAATTATATTTCTTGATTGCCTCCTGAATAATTAAAACGAAAGTTAGAGCTTCCTTGGGTGGGGAAGAATTGGAAGGGGAGGGAGCAGTGAGTAGATTGGTAAAAAGCGTATAGGATTAAAAAAAAAAAATCTATTAGTGTTTAAAAGAGTAGTTTAAATTGTCAATGATGTAAAATTTTTACATGTTAAAAAGCTACAACTACAACTCTTAAACTTAACTACAACTCTTAAACTTAAATGGATGATTTAAACTTCTCTTTCTAATATTAGACACAATAAAAAATTCTTTTTTTTCTTTTTATTTTTCACTTAAAACCGTTTATTTTTTTGTCTTTTACAAATTCTAACGTTAAACGAAAAAGACAGATTTTTATTAAAAAAGAGAATAAATAATCAACATATTATATAGTCTTTTTTTTTTTTTTTGGAAGCTAAGCTGTACTGTAAAACATACCATGCAGTTGAATGTGACTCCCATGTATAAAGATGTTGAATACAAAAACGACGTGTCGTATGCGCAGAAATATTTTGGGAGAAATTCGGATTTGAAGGGCCACGACGAAACCGCGATTGCGCCGCCAGCCCCGTAACAGAACACTGAAGAAGAAGAAGACGTCGTCGAAGAAGAAGAAGCTAAATATCGCACCATTTGCTGGCGGGCTTCATTGTAAATTGTAATCTTTATCCAGTTTCTTCTTCTCCTTCTTCAGAATCTCAAATTTTGCCAAGCTTTTCTTCCAAATCGTGGAAACCGTGATAGATTCCAATGGTAGTCAGTCAAATCCCTAATTTCTCTCCTAAGCTCATCTTATCCTTTGTTTTTTTTCCGTTTATTTTTAGCTCTTATTTGTTTTTTTTTTATTGATTGTTTTCGTGCGAAATGTGTTTCGGGTTGAATTACCAGTTGGCAATCGCCTGTGGAGAATCTTCGCCGTCCTTTTTCGCTTTCTTAAGAACTCTGAATCGAACTGCGGACTCCATCAAGGACAATGTCGCACAGATCTTCGTCAACATTTTGTGTTGCCGACTAAACATTGAACCGGACGCCAGGTACTTTACTCTTTCTACACCCGTTTGGTTGCTGAGAAACCTCAAAGAAGAAAAAATGGGGAAAAATCCCATCTTTCAATGTGGGTGATGGACTCAATTGCAGTCATAATTTTGGATGATTTATTGGTAGAAAACCTCTAATACATATTCTTAAACCAGAAAAAAGGAATGTTAATGTAGACCAAGGTATAAAACATATTTAGCAACCTCATTTTGAGTTTATTTGTATACACAGGCACTCAAAATAATGTCTTTCGTTTTGTTCCTTCATCTACTCATGCTTAGTCTTTTCTGAATGGTTTTTCTTTTTGAAAATCTTTTTAACCCTAGTATGATTTTTTCCATGTTTGAAAATATATACGTGAAGGACTCGTGGGAATATGGATTTATTTTCGTCTAGTTTCGACGATTTTATTGCAAAATTGGGGGAGAATTTCCAGTTGAGTAATGAAGAGTTGTTGCCGAAAAAGAATGACGTCAATGGTGAACAAGATCCAAAGGCAGTTTTTAATGGGTTGGATTCAATGCTAAAGAAAAGTTTGGACCGTTTAAAAACAATGAGGTCTGCTGTAAGCTTTCACTTTTTCTTTTTGCGCTCTTTGAGATGAAAGTGTTAGTTGTGTTCTATTTTGACGGCGTTGTATATATATTGTTGTGATAATACGAGGATTCTACTTTCTTGTTAAACAGAATGCCTAGGTGATTTATTTACCTAGTTGTTGTAAAGCGTTCGTTAGACGTTGTAAACCTATCTAAGTGACCGACACTTGGAAGGTTATTCAATCTAGTCTGCTTTGAGACCTTTAACGAGCTTTTGCTAATTAGTAACTTCGATTCCAACATTGTATTTTGCTTATCATATATGCATTTGCTTATTTGAATATTAATATACAAATGCTTGCTGCATCATAATTCTCACCTTTGTAAATTTAAAACCTCATGCTGCATATTATGTTTTAGCAGCTGTCTTTATTGCCCTGCATTTTTGCTTGTATGTGAGTGGTTGGAGGGAGAGGCAAAATAGTGCTATTACCTCTCAGTCTAGATAGAGGCTTCAGTTTTTCAAATATTTTACATGCTTCCTCATTATGTGAATATTTGCAGGAAGAACATAAAGTGGCCTACGATGGCTTCTCCACGGAGAACTGTGGAAGCTAACTACCCAGAATATAGCTCAATGATTAGGGTTTTATGTTTGGATGGTAAGTTGGGAACGGCACTATGGCTTCGGAGAAAAATGATGCATAAAGGTGTCATTCTCAATGTACTCACACACAATTATCTAATAAATGGACTCTGCAAAATTGGTGATATGAAGAAGGCAGATGGGCTATTTAGGGAGATGCTAAAATTGGGTCCTTCTCCCAACCGTGCCACTTACAACACTTTTATTAATGGTTATTGCCTCATTAATGATTTGGATAAAGCTCTTTATCTCTTCTCCACTATGGCTAATAGTGGTATTAAACCAAATAGAATTACCTGCAGCATACTTGTCCAGGCAATGTGCAAGAAAGGCCATCTGGAGGCTTCTATGAAGCTTCGTCAAAATATATTAAGCAATGAGAATGGCAAGATTGAACCAGATTTAATTACCTCTACTATACTTATGGATGGTAATTTTAAAAATGGTGATCTGTTGCAGGCTCTTGCTCTATGGCATGATGAGGTTCGAAGGGATGCCCATGTTGATGTTGTTGCCTATAACGTGCTCATCAATGGGCTTTGTTTAAGTCAGCAAATGAACCTTGCTTATAGATTCTTTTCTGAAATGATTAAAAGAGGCTTACCTCCTGATGTTTTTACTTATAATGCACTTCTAAGTTGCCTTTGCAAGGCAGGAAAATTTGAGGAGGCTTCTCATATCCATGACGTTATGTCCAGAACTGGAATTGCTTCAGATCAAATTTCATATAAACTGATTATTCAAGGCTTATGTATCAATGGAGACATCGTCAAAGCCAATGAGCTGTTTCATTCAATGCTGGAGAAGCAAATGGTGCCTGACACTCATATATGGAATCTTATAATTGGTTATTACGGAAGTTGTGGAGATGTTAGTCAAGCATTTTTAATTAAAAATCAGATGTTGTCTTATGGTGTTCAACCAAATGTATACACCTATAATGCATTGATTCATGCACAGATAAAGGGAGGAAACGCTGGTGATGCACGTTCTCTTAAACAGGAGATGCTATGCTTTGGTGTTTTCCCTGACATGGTCACTTATAATTTATTGATAGCTGCTGCTTGTAGATCAGGCCACCTTCAATTTGCAGGTGAGCTATGGGACGAAATGTTAAGAAAGGGATATGAACCTGATAAAATAACTTATACTGAGTTAATCAGGGGTCAGTGTATGGAAGGCACCTTGGATGTGGCAGAAGAACTATTGGCAAAGGTACGGGATTCTGGTTTGCCCAGTGATCATGTTCCTTGTAAGATACTTGAGAAGTACAAAAAGTGATTGGAAATAGAGAAATGAATTTCTCCTCAACAGTAAACATCAACTCGCACGTAAAAATATCAGGATATGTACTTCTGGGAATGGGGGATTTTGGGTTGCAAGTCAATACTTATTGTTGCCGAGTTTGAGGGAATCCCTTCTGCTGGTGAGATTTGGTGCCACAAGGAATCTTTAATGGCTTTCTGAGAGGTACGTCTAGACAAATGTTGTGTTCGCCACTCATTAGTTCCTAATATATTTTCATTTGTAATTATATTGGTCCCATAAAAAGCTGGAGGGGAAGAGCCTTGTGTAGTTCTAGGATTACATGTTCGATAATGTTTTTGGGTTACCCTAAAGTTTCAGCTTGTAATTCTAAAAAAGCAATCGTGTTATGTAATTCTAAAAAAGCATTCGTGTTATGTTCCTAGGTCATGTTTGTTAGAAATTGGGTAGTCCTGCTTTGTGCTTGAAAAGGGTTTAATTCGAGCATTCACTAATTGTAAAACTCTTGCAAGATCTTGTGGCAGATGGGCTGATATAACCTGCTCCTTCCTTCTCGCGCTTCCAGACACCTGAACATTCCCCTCCAACTAAGTGGAATCTTTCAACATGTATTTGTGAAGTGCTTATGGAGACAAGCATCTTCAAATCGGGATTGTCTCTGTAGGATGATACTAGGACATGGGGATAATCTTCAGAGGGCCAGATCATAATTTCAGGTTTGTTGTATTCCAAAACCTTTTCTTTTCTCCACTGTTATTATTATTATTATTATTTTCATTTGAATTTGAGGTTTATTGCATGAAATGCGGATCATTTTGCTTGCTGGACTCTCACTCTCTCCTTTTTTTTTTTGGAATTATTGATGCTGACCATCCATACTTGTTACAATATTCTTAATACATCTTAAAATAGATCACTTTAATACCAGGTTGTGTGTGTACTCATGTGCCTCGTGGCTGTAATCAGGTAGCTCGTCAGTTATCTCATAATGGCATTCTGAACTCTAATTCGTACTGGAGCAAAGAGGCAGCTCCTCTTTTTGTTGCCTCATCTATCTCGGCTGATTTTTGGGAGGGCAATTTAAAAGCAGCTTTTGGCTTTTTTAAGTCTAAAAACTACTTTTGAAAATATTTAGATAAACTATCAAAAAAGTTTTTGCTTTTTAAAACTGCTACTAGCTTCTCGAAAAAATATTTCTAAAATAGACTTGAAATTTATACCAAAGTATCAATAACACATTATAAGCTTAAATATAACATTTTTACAACTTTTAAAAATAATTGAAACTATTTTCATCCATTAAAGCTTTTTTAAAATATGTTTCTAAACACTTATTAAAAGGTTATAACTTTTACTTTTCTTTTGCTCTTGACTAAAAGCACAAATAGAGACTGTGCCAAACGGACTCTTAGCCTCCAAATGAAGTGCATTTTCCCCTTGAAAAAAAGAGTTTATTCCAATAGACAAGAAACCGGCACCAACCAATCATGCACAGCAAAAGCCTAACAGAAGATCATTTGGCTACTTGCAACAGGCAGGCACCGGCCATTTTTCATCTTCTGTTCATCACCACAAGACTTCCAGCAACTTTGGAGCATATGCCGTAATGTGAAGTTACAGATTTGCCCCTTTAACATGGAAGCAGCAAATGAGGGCCAACATGATAGATAATTCTTGGACTATTATTATTGTTTTGTTTTGACAAATTGATTTCCTAATATTAAGGAAGATGACCTGGCTATTTTTTTATGCCAATCTTGTATAATTGTAAGGATAAATTTTAAAAATACCCTTTGAACAATGTCACTAATATTACTTTGCCCTCCGAACTATAAAATGTGTCTTTCGATCCCCTTGAACTTTAAAAAGTCATCAACACTACCCCTTCTGTCAAAGTTCCCTTGGTTTATGCTTATGTGGCAATAACTTTATGCTATTATAATCTATTTTAAAGAATAAAACTCAATTATCATTGGAAAAATAGTAAAAAGGTTTGCTGAGGGTATTTTGAAATTGAATAAAACAACACAGACCCGTTACAATATCTACAAAATAGTAAAAAAGTTTGCTTGGAAAGTATTTTGAAATTGAATAAAACAACGTAAGACCCATTACAATATCTCCAATTCGGCTACTTCATTGAAGCACGTCTCAGAGAACACATTCCCTATAATACCAAAGCTTCTAACTCATACTCCAATTGAAGCATAGATCTGAAACACCTGTAGGAACCCCAAAATACACCAAGGACGACGAAGAGAGGAGTTAGGGTAGCATAGAGGACGACAAGGAGAGTAGCGACCTCGGTGAGGCCAAATCTGGCCAAAAATTATTGCTGATGTCAACTCCTTTGCCCATCATCATAGGACTTTGTTTGGAATCCAAAAAAAAAAATTACAATAGCCAAACAACCCCTTCCCCCCGATTCGATGGCAACTAGCTGTGAAGCCCGTGCGGTCATGGATCTTGCCGGAGTCCGATCTTTTGGTACCGACCATTGGCAACGTTCTTCGAAGTTAGGACAACATATACTATGTGTTTTTTTCAGTTGAATTCGTGCTTGGAGAAGGATGGAGACAGGAAAATAGAATTAAGCTTTTTTTATTTTAATTTTCTAATTTTAGTATTTTTTAATGGCAAATAAGGTTTTATATTTAAACATAGATTTTAATAAACTCATAACCATGTAAGCAAAACTAATGGAACTTTGCCGAAGAGGTAATGTTGCCGACGTTTCATAGTTCAGGAGGACTAAATGACACATCTTAAAGTTTAGGGGCAAATTTATATTAGTGACACAGTTCTATGAGCTATTTTTGAAATTTATCCTAATCGTAAACCATAATCCAATGTCACTGTTATATTTGAAAGTAAAAACTGTAAAAATTGTTCATTTAATATGTTGTTACATTCTGCACTCCAATATGTAATACTACTTTAAATCTTATATTTACTATTATCATAATTATTAAGCTATAACACTTGCCAAATAGAACTTTTTAATTTTAAAATAAACTAAAACATTATGTTGCAAATGAATCTTTAATTGCATCATCTAATAGAAATACTTTGTATTAATTTCGTATTAAGTATAGCATAAAAGTGATTTTACTAAAAAGATCAAAATTTAATATTGACATACTAATTTGAGATTGTATTTGTAGATGCTCTAATATAAGGTTGTATACTCGAGCTAACTTTTCTAATCATTTTGTAGTATGCATGAACTCTACCTAACTGAACAACCTTTCGACATTTAAGCTTTTACTAGATTTAAACAGAAGGTTTAAGCAAAAATTCAAATTGAGAAAAAAAAAAAGATTAGGAGTGTAAAATTTTTACTCCTATTCGTATATACGAAACAAACGACGTTTTTGTGTGGCAAAGCCAAATTCCCAATGGTTTTGGTAGGGAAGGAAGTTGGATAAAGTAAGGGAAAATGTTCTGTCAAGGTCTGGAATTTCCCAAAAAACAACTAGTTCAAACCCCCCTTCCCTCTCGGCAAAATTTGAAAAAGTGGCCCAACAAAATTTGAAATTGGAGAAATAACCTCTTTTTTTTTTCATCCAAAAACACGTTTTTCTGAGTAGGTAAATTGCCCCAGTTTTTTTCAAAAAAATAAGAAAAATAACTGTAGCAAGGTAAAGAACCTTAAAAAAAATGGAACCGTTTTGATGCCCAAAAAGTCTTTTTTTTGTGCCAAAAACTGACAAAAAAAAAAGAGATCATTGACCAAATAAGTTTTTTTGAAAAGGTTACTTTTCAAAATGCGCCCCCTCCCCCCGCTCTCTCTCTCTCTCTCTCTCTCTCTCTCTCTCTCTCTAGAGACTATAATAGGTAATTTTAGTTGAAAAGAGAACTATTTAAGTTCTTTTCTTTATAATTGATTGAGATGTAGAGATAAATGATTTTTTTAAGCTTTTTTAAATAAATAACCTAAGTTTTTCAAAATTAAGAAAATTGGTTATTTTTGTATATCAATAATATATTTATGCTAATTAGTATATCATTTATAAACTCCAATACATCATTGATTTATAGTTCGTATTGATTAATTTCATCATTTATTCCGTTAATAATTTATTGGTTGATCGATGATAAATTATTAATAGATTAGTAATAAACCAATTTATTAGTAATAAACTATTCTTAATAAGTGATTTACAAGTGGCAATCAATTATATACATTAATAATATACTAGTGTTTATCAATGATAGACTGTGGTAAGAAAGTGTCATTTTTTAAATTTTCAAAAAGTTCAATCATTTTTCTAATTTTTCAAAAGTTTAATCATTTATTTAAAAAGGTGATAAAAAAAATAAACCATTGTCCAATTTTCTCTAATTTTTTATTAGGAGAATGAGAAAAATAGACCACACTTATAATGGAATAAAAATTAACAGTCCAAGTTTTAAAACAAAGTTAATAAATAGGCAAAAAAAACATAAATGTACATTTATTAACCAATTAAATTACAAAAATCACCCCAATTTAATTATTAACATTTAATTATAAGCATTTAGTTTTTTTTTCTTTTTTCTTCCTTCCTTTCTCTCTTCTATTCTCTCTGTTTCCTCCCAATTTCTCTCTCTTTCCCTTTTCTCCTCTATGTACATATTTCCTACTCTCTCTTTTGATTTCTAGATTGCAAGAGCCATCGCTGCATCTTTGCCACCAACTAGATCTACTCCATCATAGCCTCGCGACAACCAATATCGTCTTCTTCAGCACTAGTTAGATTTGCTTTAATTGTGAGACAGAGAGTAGTAATGATATGGGGGAGAGAAAGAACGAAATCGCGAATATTTTTGCAACATTGCACACCATCTTCCGTGCAACAGCTACGCCAAGAGAAGTTGTCGAAGTCGTGCTAGGAGGAGCACTGGAGTCGCGGAGGGAAGCGCTGGAGTCATAGAGATCACCGTCAGAGTCGCACGAGGTCGCTGAAGTCTTCGTCGGAGTTGTTGCCGGAGCTAGGAGAGAGGGGAGAAAGGTGGGAGAAAGAGTGTTAGGGTTTTCGAGGGAAATAAAGAAAATGAAAGTACTTTTGAAATTTTACAACAATTTAACTTATGTATTTAAATTTTAAAATGTACTATTTACTAACATTAAAAATAAAAATTGTGTTATGTAATACAGTTTCTCTTTTTTATTTTTATTTTACGATTGTTTGCTTCTCAATAAGGTGAATATTCTCTTTTTTTCCTCCTCCGTCAGGCAAAGGACAAAGTGTAATTTCCTTTTCTCGTATTTTTACAACTAAAAGAAATAAATGGGAAAAACATACCCAAAGACAAAAAAAGGTACAGGCAGAAGGCAATGACAAATAAAGCTTTAATAGTTTCTTTTTTTTTTTCTACCAAAAAACAAGGCTTGTTTGTTTTTATCTTTAGAATTTTTAAAAATATTTTCGTATATTTTTTAAGACAAAAATTTTAAAAACACTCTTAGTACAATTCTTAAAAAATTCTTATTTTTCAAAACAAAAATATTTTCACCTATTATGAAAACAATACCAAACGACCCAAAAGTTTCTTTATGTTTTATAAAATATATATTTTAAACCAACATGGCCCTACCTAAATACGCGGAGCAATTAAATAAAAAGCATGGGACTGGTGAAGTGGCGCGTGATAAGAACAAACGGTCCGCGGAACCTTCTGGCAAGTATACAACAACACCCTTCCCAAACAAAAAGCAAAACATACGCAATTATTATAAATATTGCAAATTATTATCTAAGTAAGGAACATCCTCCAAAATGAACGGGGTGGTTAAATTTTCTAGTTAAATTGTACAAATATGAGAGAGAAGTGTGATGAATCTTTTTTTAAGTAAATAAAAAAATTAAACAATAATATGTAATCTATCTTGTGTTTTGTTTTTTCCTCATTGATATTATTATTATTCAAACGTGATATACAATAAATCTCAGTTTTCTTCCCCCAGAGCAAGTCCCTTTGGTTAGATTTAAAAATATAAATATATTACTTTAGAAATTTATATTTGCTAAATACCATTCACATGTCGAAATTTAAAGTCTATATTCTCATATTTAAATAACTAATTTATTTCTTTTCCCCTCTACATCTTTCTCTCTCTCTCTCTCTTTTTCTCTCTCTCTCTATCTAGTAAGACCTCAAGCATTGCCCCCACAAGTTCATAGTTCTAGGAAGAACTGTGAGCTTGTTCCAAAGACTAAGAGAATGATGAGTGAGGAGAGCTTTGGTGAGAAGACTTGTAAGTTGTTCGTTGGAGGGCATGTGTTGAACTTGAAGGTAATTCTTAGCCATTTTGTCATGAATGAATGACAGCCGATCCAATGTGTTCACTGCGGGTATCAAGAACATGATTGGCAGCTAAACATGTGGCACTGATACCGTCACACAGAATTGAGGGAGAAGCTGGAAGTGGAAATCGAAGTACATCAAGTAAGGATTCAATCTTAGACACTTCAGTAGCAATATTGGCTAAGGCATGATGCTCGAACTCAATACTTGATCGAGAGAGGGCCTTTTTCTTGAAGGAGGACCAAGAGATTAAGTTGGGGCCAAGGAGCACACAATAGCCACCAGTGCTTTTTCTATCATCGGGGCAACCTTCCCAATCATGCTGAAACAAGAGACCATGAGGCGATGTGGCCTTGAGATACCTGAGAAGGCATTTGGTAGCTTGCTAATGAGTAGTGGTGGGAGAGTGCATAAACTGGCAGGGCTTGTTAGCGACAAAACAGGTGTCACGACGAGTCATGGTGCAACATTGGAGAGCCCCAACGATGTTCCTATACCCAGAGGGATCAACCAAAATTTTGCCACAGAGGTCCAATCTAAATCCCTTTGCTACTTTAGCAAAAATCTTCATAGGTTTTTTCCTATATCAATCCTCAACAATGAAACTTTCGTAGATCTCTTGTTCAAGTTTAAAAGTATAAGTCCGATATAACCTCAAGTATAAGATTGTTTAAGTACTAAAACTCGGTAAATCTAAGGTCGATCTCACAAAAAAAAAGTATTGCAAAGGTCCAAGATATCAGTTGTATTAATTTTATTTGTTAGTTAAAGAATTTGAGGATTAAAGTTAATTATTTATAATTTATTTACAATATTGAACATTTTTTTACTTGTTCCAATTTTAGATTTTGTTGTGATTTTTGGAACTTTAACAACAAGAACTTGTTCGGGTAAAATTGGAATGATAAATGGAGTTTCAATAAGTGCAATTAAATAGAAGATGGAACTTTAATAATAAGTGCAAATAAACTTAGAAGAAACAACAATTTTAACAACGTTGAGATTTGAAGGTTCTATTGTAGCTATTAGCCTAAGTATGTTTTAGTTTTTCTAAATTATTTATTAAAATAGTTTAAGTATATAATATACCATCTTTTGTCCACCATAAATCAAGAGTTACTAAGCATTTAATGTGCCAATTCATGTCTATAATGCATCAAAAACTTATTTTTAACAAATATGTATGGTTTCAAAATTAAGTAACTAAAATTACCATACAAAATTACAGTTAAGCATTTACCATGTCATTTTCTATCTACGAATAATTAAAGTGTTCCGAAGCATTACTCGTATTAGCATATGTTTACGATGAATCAAAACTTAATTTTGCAAGAGTTTTAACTAAGTTATTATGAAAATCATAAGTTTTCTAAAAATGATTATAACGACTTAGAAAACATTAAAAAATTAAAAATATTTACCTTAATTTTATCAAAATTTTTCTCTCTCCTCAGCAAAAAAAATAAAATAAAAAGACATATTGAAAGTAAAAGCACACATAATTTTACTAAACGTAACTATTTTACAATATAAAAACTAGAAGTATTTTACAAAAACATAAAACTAAAGTTAAGTAGAAAACTAACCTAAGAAGAGAGAAAAAAGATAATTAACTCCAAATTATGAAGAAAGATGTGAATTATAATGCATGAAAGGAGGGGTATTTATAGTAGAAGAAAATATACTATTTACTAAATTTTTTTATTTTTATTTATTTTTACATTATTTTTATTATTTTATTAGGATATTTTTTATGCAAAATGACTAGGATGCAAATTGAGTGATTTAGGATTTTTTGAATTAATTTTTAGCTGCCTATATCACTTAAATAAATTTGAATTTGATTTTGCAATGATTTTTTTTTATTTTTTTTCTTCTTTTTCTATGCCTAGATTAGCACTTTAGAATGCTAATTTTACTATGTGATCCACTGTAACGCAGCACATGAAAATGGCATGGAACGTAGCCTAGGATCGTTAGATGCATGGACTTTTGACTCACACAACGGCTAGAATTGAGGCCTAGAAGGGTGTGCGTGGACCGTTGGATAGAGGTCTTTAGTACACGGATCTAACGGCTGATAGGGACAAACTTATGTGGACTCGAGTGTAGCGAATTCAAAGGTGGCTGGGACACATGGATGACTTAGATGGCTTGAGAGGTCTGATCGAATAGAGGAGAGGACAACACATGTCTTGCTTTGAATTTTATTTTTTTTGTTTTGTTTTTTCACGCATTAGCCGGCAATTTCAGACACAACACGATAACACGATACGAAAACGATACGATATAAATAGGTTGGGACCGCACATGTATTAATTGAGCCATAAATTGGTTGGCACGAATAACACGAAAATAAACGTATTGGATTCGTGCTAGCACGTTTAACACGTTTTAACACATTTAAGTAAATGTGTAGTAAATGTGTCAACATGACATGCACGTTTATAGCACATTGAAGCTGAAAATAAAAAAAATTCGAATTTGCAGGTGCAGGGATTCGATCCTTACACGTAAAGGGTGTATTTTCTTGTATGGACACTTATATTAATTTGACATTAGAATATGATATTTTAAGTGCTATTATTATTTATGTTAAGTAAATTAACTTTTTATTTAGTAATGTTACAGGTGACGGCCACGAGAGACCGATGTGATCGGGATATTTATGTCAAAAATGATGATAAGTGAAACACCCGTTATTTTAACGGGTATGATTTTTTGTAAAATCATAAGAATAAAATGTCACTTTAGCATTTTTACTAAGTCTCCGTAGTAAATATTTTAAATCTACCTATCACTTATTTCTACCAACCTGATCCCGCTACATTAATACTCAATTAAATAGCATCCTTATCATTTGGAGACATAGAATTAATTCACCTCAACTACCAGGAGACATCGATATGTTTTCTCAACTACCTTTTTAATGCCTCCTTCATCTTCTTCTACAACATACCCC
>CAMOHE010045232.1:33472-118283 GCA_946598075.1 Artocarpus hirsutus | reverse complement strand
TACTATTTAATCATATTATTTCTCGATCTTAAATAGACTGATATTGATAATCCTTATCAATTCATTTCAGTATGGCCATACATTTTACTTCAGTCTAACTTATCGAGGGGCCCTTAGATATCTTTCTCATGATAAATGAAGGACAAATTCTTTCTTAACCACTCATATTCCTCACATGATTCACTTTATATCCAACAATAATCCATTCCATCATCCTGTTAAAGATAATATTAGATTGTGTCAAAATATAGAACTTGTCATGTAGGAAACCATGATGATTTTAGGTCAGAGGACTAGGATAATACTATTGTGATGAAAATCACTTATGACAATTACCCATGTAGTATTCTCATAGCGAGTCAATCCAATACATCATTTCTCAAATATGTATCTATGAGTTGACTTAGTATCTCATACGCATGATTAGTAAAACATAATCATCAGTCAAACTTCATACTAGTCTTCATTCATTATTATCTCAATAATAATGATCGACTAGGGATAATTGAGAATATAATTCAATTTTCACCTAAGAGTTTTACTATCAAGTCACATACTTGATGACCTTAGGCAGAATTAACTATTCATTAAATGATAATAATAATAATGAAAATGCCTCTTTATTAATAAAACGCAATTGTAATGAAGTCAATATGTGATCATTACATAATTGGCCTAGGGCACATCACTAACAGTAGGTGGGGTTCGAAACTTACTTAGATTCTGCAATGTATCCAATTAAAGGTAATTGTCCTATTGGGACCTCCGTTATTAGTTAACTTTCTTTGTTACCGACCTATTTGTCGATAACGGGTCATAAACGTTAAAATGCTCAGACTTAGTCAATCTTATGTGTTATTATTGGCATGCTTGAAACCTGAGTTTTACGTGACCAAACTTCAAATTTCACGTTACCATCCTGATGCTAATAGTTATGTAAAAATGCCCTTTTACAATCCAGCTAAAAGGGAATTTTTCTAATTCGAACGTTTTGGTCCGTTTGAAGCGTTTTTATAAAAAATAACAATTTTACCCTTGATGGGTCTTTAAGAGCGTTTTGAACTCGCTTAGTCAAAAAATCACATTTTCTTGTTATTCAAAACAATGCAGAAACATTTAAGGGATTAGTTTTCTTTTGCAGAAAAATCCATTTCATTAAAGTTTTACTATTTTGAAATGTAATATGAAAATTTTAGATGATTTTGCCTGCAAGACCAAAACCAGCCATTTTAAATCATTGGGCTTGGTTTTTTATTTTTTATTTTTTGCAAGGATCAAAACTCTCTGAGGTACCTATATTAAATAATTTTTATTTTAAAACATTTCTCTGTAGGCACCATTTTATCGAAATTTCATGATTAAAAACTAAAAAAATTCATTACTCATAATCCAAGTAGAATTTTCGCAAACTAACCATGAATTTTAATATTTTTGATGGATTCTACAATTTTTGTGTTTTAACTTGTCTCAAATTCTGACTGTACAATAGGGTTTTTGGTCGCTTTTGAAAACTGCTTCACAAGACAAACTTTTCAATTTGATCATCTTAGAATTTTACAAAACTTTGTTCATGAAAGTTGTTAATCTCACTATTTTGGACAAATCTTGAGTTTTAGTTGGAAAGTAAATTAGCCTCTAGAACCACCAAAATCATCACACTTTGAAAGTACATCAAAACTTTGTTTGAAGGTAAAGTTTTTCAAACTTTGATTTTTAAACATTAAAACCTTGGTTCTACCATCTATTATCATCACCATAATGCATAGAACTCATCACACAAGCATGCCATAAAGTCCACCTAAGATGCCATAGTCCATACTTTATACAAACATAAACAAAACTCATAAAAAAACACAAAAATTCACGGCTAGGGAGGATTTACCAATGGATCTTTCAAGCTCTTTGATCTTCCACAAAAAGTCTTGAATTTGGTCAACTGTCTTTAATATAAACCATGACAAAAACCCCCTCAAAACCCTTCCAAAAGCTCAAGAAAACACAAAAACCCATAGGAGGAAAGTTGGGATTTTTGCCTAGAAAAGTGACAAATCTTGAACTAGAGCACTTAGAACTTGAATTAAAACGTGTTTGGAGGTTTAAATTTGAAAAATATTTGAGAGATCAAGGGAGATGACTGCCGGTTCTAGAGGAAGATAAAAATGAGTTTTGTTTTCATGATATGCATAAAAATAATGGAGACAAGTGATACTTACCACTTAAGCCCCCTTTTTGCAATCATAAATAAGTTTTAGGCTTATTTAAAAGTTTAAAAATTTGTCCCTACCACTTATTGTAAAACTGATTTGTCATAGATGATGTACAAATTTTCACCTTAAGTGTGACTTGGTAGATCCCACAGCTTTTTACATTATATAAATTTATATTCCATTGTATTTTTCTATACAGTTAGTGTAAGATTGAGGAAATATTTTTTTTTAACAGTCTAAAATTACATTGACTGACTTTTTACTCATACTGACTAATTCTTAATATAGTATTTCATCTATTTTTGTTTACACTTTAATCTGTATAATTACATTATGCTATGTACTATTCATTTCCATATGTTTCTTTATACTGTATTCTAACAAACGTTAGATTATAGACACAAATATCTTTACTAATTTAACTTACTAGCAAATTGATAATTCTCATACTGTTTTAGACTATGGCATAATTTTTCTACTTTAATTAATAAATTTGTTATTCATAAATTTATATTACAAAAATCATAATTAATGTAACATAAATTTCTTCTTAAGAATTAAAACCACAAAATTTGAACATTTAAACTATTTTAGTTTGTACAAAATCACATCTATAATGTACATTAACATCTTTTATAAATATTTCACATTTTTAAAATATGATTTATCAAAGAAAATTTATTTATTTAGATCTGAAATAATTCTAGATTTAAAGTGATAAAGTTTCTGGAACATTACAATTGTTGCACTGGGGAAGGGAGATTTGCCAAGAAATGGAGAAGAGAGAGATACGGAAGCTGAGGGAGAGGAGAGAGAAGACAGAGGGAGTAAGGGAGGAAAAGGAAAATAGAAAATAGAGGTAAAAAATCAATATAAAAAGAATAAAATGGATAAAGAATGTTAAATTTAAAAAAATAGATATTTTTCAATATATATTAAGTATTGTCTTGTTTAACAATTTCATTTCAACTAGTTCGGTGTAAAATTTTTGATGCTACAATTAAAAAAGAAAAAGGTGGGATGTAAAAAACCCTGACACACCTGGGGGAAAAAGGGGAACTCGTCTAAACTCGCTACGGTCAGGACTACGTAACTTCATTTCCTTGCCTCCCACCCATTGCTCCAAACCTCAAACGTCGTAACCCTTCGTCTTCTTGACCTTTATTTCTCCACTAAGATTTCGCCATCTGTTTCCAACTCTAGACTAGGGTAAGCATATTCCCTTCTGGCCTCTCCCTTTGCGGTGCAGACCCGACAAGGGTTGGATCGCGTCCACCTCCTCCACCCAAACGACGCAGAGACGAGCCAAGTCACTGGGCACAGACGCTCTCCCTCCCTGTCTCTAGTTAGTTTCCTTGTCTCTCTAGAATGTGGAACGGTATTGCTCCAAAATCTGGAGAAAATTTTTCTTAATTTTTGAGTTTTGCGAACACCTGTATCGATGCATGTGTGTATTCTGTTTGTGCAATTTTGGTTTTTCGCCATTTTTTGTGTTAATATTGGGGAGAAAAGTTTATTCTGGCCATGGCGTGGAAGTTTATTGAAGAAGCTTAAAATCGGTTATATCGGTTAGCATTGTAGTTGAAACATGAATTTTAGCTCCAAAAGTGTTGATATTGCTTGTTTTGGGGGTGGGGTGTTAAACTTTTAGGGTTTTAGACGTTGATGGACTTTAGTTCATTGTATGCCATAGAAATGATGTTTTTCTGAGTGAGTATTAGTAGCCATAAGGCAAACTTGTGATATGTTTTCAGCAAATGTCATTTCATAGAAATGTTATGATGATGATGTCTGTGTTGTGTCAATGTTTGAATATTTGCCTGTTTAAAAATGTATGGTGGTGAACTTGCTTAATCATGTTATTGTCTTGCTGCAATTTGTTTATTAGTTTAATGCATCTTTCTAATGTTGATTTCAAATTTAAATCAGATGGAATACAGCTCGGACGATGAATCGGATATCAGTGACTCTGAAATCAATGACTATGCTGAGAAGCCATATGAGCAATTGAGGGACGGAACGTACAAAGTAAGGGGCGTCAATGGTGCCCTTCGGTGCCCCTTTTGTGCTGGGAAGAAGAAGCAAGATTACAAGTTTAAGGACTTGCTACAACATGCTTCTGGAGTTGCTAAAGGTTCTGCTAACAGAAGTGCAAAACAAAAGGCAAACCACCTTGCCTTGGCAAAGTATTTGGAGGCTGAGATAGCAAGTGAAGCCGCTCAGACCGAGCTTCCAGTCGTCTCAAGACCTGTCTCGCAGCATACTGAGCAAGAATATCTTTATGTGTGGCCTTGGACGGGGATCATTGTTAACATAGCGAGGGGAGGAAATGGTGGAACTTTCCCTGATGCTAGTCACTGGATGGCCAAGTTTTCCAACTGCAAGCCTTCGAGAGTACAAACTTTTTGGAACAGGAAGGACCCTACTTCAGAGGCCATCATAGAATTTGAAGGGGATTGGAACGGTTTGATGAATGCGACTCAGTTTGAAAAGATGTTGGAAAAAGATGGCCATGGAAAAAAGAGTTGGATGGCTGCACCTGAAGCACGTCGTGGCTCAAATATCTATGGCTGGTGTGCTCGTGAGGATGACTATAATTCCAAGGGGCCAATAGGGGAATACCTCCGCCAGAAAGGAAAGCTGACAACAGTATCTGACATTGACCGGGAAGCTGCTCAAACCAGAAATACAGTTGTGGCAAACTTGGCTACCAGAATTGACATGACAAATGAAAATCTGGATGAACTACAGTACAAATACAATGAGAAGACCATGTCTTTGAGTAGGATACTTGAAGAGAAAGATAGGCTACACCTAGCTTTTATTGAAGGTTTACCTCTGTCTCTCTTTTTACGTTTGCATTCATTTGTTGTCCAGAGGCATGTGATATTTACGTCTTTTCTGCTGACGGAACTTTGCTGTTGTTTTCTATATACTTTTGTGCCCTGCAGCTGACATAAGACAGCATTTACTTTTATCTTAGAGGCGAAATTTTTACTCCGTTACACAGCTCTTGATTAGTTCATGCTATACAAACACATGTCAAAAGAGATGTTTTTCAATTTTTTATTCATGCATTGTATGATTGTACATGCAATACTGATACAAATTTTTTATGCTTATTGATCAGAAACAAGGAAGATGCAGCGCATTGCACGTGAGAACGTTCAAAAGGTTCTAGAAGAACAGGAAAAATTGAGTTATGACTTAGAGAGAAAGAAAAAGAAAATTGATTCCTGGAGCAAAGAATTAAACAAACGGGAAGCACAAACTGAGCGTGAAAGAACACTACTTGACGAGGAGAAACAAAAGGTGGAGTATGAAGCAATTCTTACCATTCCAATATTGCACTTTGCTAGAGACCTAATCAACTCTTCGACACAAATCGATTGCATTGCATGCTTTATGCACACAGATGAACATTTGTCATGTCAACCATTTACTGCAATTGATGAACTGAAGGAACTAGTAGCTTTTTGGTTTCCAAGTTTTCTTTTCTGAGAAAGATTTATCTACATTCTTGCCGGCATTTGCAGGAGCTTTTGAGATTAATTAACTGTTTGTTTCTAATGATTCTATATGCTCGGAACTGATTTGTTTTTTCTTTTTAGAACAATGTGATAAACAGTTCTCTTGAATTGGCTTCAATGGAGCAAAAAAAGGCTGGTGAGAATGTTTGTAGGCTGGTTGAAGAGCAAAAGGTCTGCCACTTATATTCTTTTACATTGATGTCTCTCCTTCATTCTCTTGTTGCTACTTGCGTACCTGCACTACTAAAAATTCAATTAAACTTTTTCAGAGGGAAAAAGAAGAAGCCTTGAATAAAGTACTTCAGTTAGAGAAGCAGCTGGATGCTAAGCAGAAATTGGAAATGGAAATTGCAGAGTTAAAAGGGAAACTACAGGTGATGCAACATCTAGGAAAAGATGATGAAGCAGTTCAGACAAAGATGAAAGAAATGAATGATGAGTTGGAGGACAAAGTTGAGAATCTAGATAGTTTGGAGTCTCTAAATCAACAGCTTCTGACTAAAGAGCGTGAGACCAATGATGAGTTACAAGAAGCTCGTAAAGCATTGATTGAAGTAAGTTCTTAACTTTTCTTTTATGTCAGACATGAAAAGTTTATGGACTATTTTTATTCTTGAATGCAGCATGTAAGAGATGTCTCGATAAACATTGGATATATACCTTTTTTAATAGGAATCAGAGACCACTAAATATTTTAAAAGGAGACCGCTAAAATATTTCACCAGTCGTTTGACAAAAATGGTTTTTCTTTTTTATCTTTTATTACATAATATCAGTGGTTGACTGAGTCAGATCATAGAACAACCTTCAAGATGCATGTGTGCTTCGTATGATGAATAGTCTACGAGGTCATCAATGACAAGACTTTCTTCTTAGGGTTTGTCTGATCTGTCGACTGCTAAAAGTCATATTGGAATAAAGCGAATGGGAGATCTTGATCATGAGCCATTTGTCAAGGCATGCAAGGAACGATATTCTCGCGCTGATGCAGATGTGCGGGCCACCACTCTATGTTCCTTGTGGCAGGAAAGAATCAAAGATCCAAACTGGCATCCTCTTAAGGTGGTTAATGTAGATGGGAATCACCAGGTATGTCCTTTGATTAAGTTAATTTTCAAGTGGAAGCTTGTTCATTGACTAATTACTGTTAGCTATGTGTGTGTGCGTTTGCTGACGTACCACACCGCACGTATTGTCTTCAGTTCTTCTAGTTCTTTTATCATGTTAATTTGGAATGAGGATGGTTTTATGGGACAAATTAGATGACTTTTCTTTTGTTTTATCATACTGTTGACTTATATGGTACTTGTAAAGACACGGTTGTTTGTGGTTTCATGTCTCTGATGTCATTCTACTTACGATGCAGGAAATAATAGATAAGGAAGATGAGCAGCTGAAAAATCTTAAGGAGGAGTGGGGAGATGAGGTATATGCAGCGGTTGTTACAACCTTTAAAGAAATTAATGAGTATAATCCCAGCGGGAGATACCCCGTTCCTGAACTTTGGAACTTTAAAGATGGAAGGAAAGCCACCTTAAAGGAAGTAATCGCTTTTTGCCTGGCGAACATGAAGAAACTTAAGCGCAAGAGAACTTAGGTCAATGTTTTATTCATTTCAAAATCTGCACAAGGCTTAGCTCAATGTTCCAATTCAGGCTTCAATGGTTTTGACAAACCAAAGGACATTAAGTGATGTACTTTTCGATGATTTTTTGGTTTATTTTCAATATGTAAAATACATTATTAATGTTTCATGAACCTGTGGTGTTTATTCATGAGATCTCAATGCAGGGAATGTTGAGAATAGTAAGTGGGAGCTGGAATTTGTGGCAGGAGATATGCATTTTGCAGGCGATTTAAGCTGACGGTTTTAACTTGCTGATGAAAAAAAGCTTGTTAATCAAAACCTTTTCTTATGCTAGCAATGTGGATTTATAGCAATAGACATGTTAATGTTGAAAATCTTCCAAAGTTAGTATCTGGATTCTAGGGACTAAACAAGGAAATTTTTTAGCTGATTGACAACTATAGAATCAGGATTTATTGGTCTAATAGGCTGTAATTTGACAATTTTTTTCTAGTTTAGGTTTCTTTCTGTTATTAGATTAAGAAAATCAATCGTTGTACGAGTATATATGTAGCGTCTTTTTCATTTAAAGAAATAAGAAATAAGAAATAAGAAATATTTTCTCAAAACTTTCACTTTCTCAAAACTTTCATGGTATACGAGCCCTTTTGATCCTAGGGCTAAAACCACGTTCATACCGCCGTCAGCAACCACCTCATGCGTCGTCCGTCGCCGTGCATCTGTATAGCCATCATCTAGGCATCCGTACAAATTCGTATACTTGTCCGTACACCATCGTCCGTATGACCCCTCGTGCAGTCGTTGATCGTCAGTCGTCGTCCGTACAGTCGTCCATATAGGTCCGTACAAATCCCTGTACACTCGTCTATACATCGCCATCGTACAACCCCCCTTGTGCAGTCGTCGATCGTCAATCGTCATCCGTACAGGTTTGTACCCCCCCAGTTTCGTACAAGTCTGCGCATCGCCGTCTGTACGAGCCCCTGTGCAGTCACCGATTGTCACACGTCCGTACAGACTGTATGCTCACATGGTGAAATTCGGAATGGCCACAGAAAAACTCAGTTCCTCCTCCATAACATCTGACGTCACCTTTCATCAAAATTCCACTGTCTCCAATCCTAGTGGAATGTCAGACAGCAGCTAAATCCTCATTACAGGATTACAAACTCAATGGGAACAATTATCTCAAATGGTCACAATCTGTGATGATGTTCATTTGTGGGAGAGGAAAAGATGATTATCTCACTAAGGAAGTTGCTATTCCAGAGAAGAATGATCCACGGTACAAGACTTGGAAGACCGATAATCACTTGGTAATGTCATGGTTAATAAATTCCATGAACAATGAGATAGGTGAGAATTTTCTTCCATATGGGACGACAAAGGAGATTTGGGATGCTATAAGAGAGACATATTCAAGTTCTGAAAACACCTCAGAACTTTTTGAGATTGAAGCCAAACTACATGATCTCCGACAAGAAGATCTTACTGTCACTCAATATTTCAACACTCTTACTCGCTATTGGCAACATCTCTACATGTTTGAAGTCCATAATTGGAAGTGCCCTGAAGACACAGCCTTTTACAGAAAGATTGTAGAGCAGAAACGGACATTCAAATTCCTTCTTGCTCTCAACAAAAACCTAGATGAAGTCCAAGGGAGAGTAATGGGAACCAAACCTCTTCTAAGTATTTGAGAAGCTTTTTCTGAAGTTTGGCGTGAAGAAAGCAGAAAGAAGGTTATGATGGGATCTTAAAATTCCACTTCAGACCTTGAAGGATCTGGTCTTATAGTACGAGGACCACCGCCAAGTAATAATGAAAATCGGCAAAGGAAAGGGAGACCTTGGTGTGATCACTGCCGCAAATCTGGACATCTTAGGGAGACTTGCTGAAAAATTCATAGCAAACCTGCTGATTGGAAGTCGTCGAGATCAGCCAATAACAGAGAAAACTGTGCCAACATTGCAGCCACCTTGGATGACAACTCAGCCTCAACTGAATCAAGTCCCTTCACCAAAGAGCAACTTGAGATTCTGCAAAAACTTTTCAGCCAAAATGTAGTCATTGGTTCTCAGTCTCAATCGAGTAACTTTGTGTTTGGAACTAGCATGTTAGCACAAAAAGGTAATTCCTCATTGGCCCTTATGGTTGACAAATGGCACACAAAACCATGGATTATTGATTCAGAAGCGTCAGATCACATGAAAGGAGATGCAACAGCATTTTACAAATACAGTCCATGCAATGGAGACTCTACAATCCGAATTGTTGATGGTACATTAT
This sequence comes from Artocarpus hirsutus, assembly GCA_946598075.1. NCBI lineage: Eukaryota > Viridiplantae > Streptophyta > Magnoliopsida > Rosales > Moraceae > Artocarpus > Artocarpus hirsutus. Next base: position 108,669 of record CAMOHE010045232.1, on the reverse strand, counting down.
CCAAAGTTGAAGGAATTGGTTCAGTCAAGATTACCAAGGATCTGACCCTAAATTCCGTTCTCCATGTTCCCAGTTTGGATTGTAATTTACTTTCCATTAGTAAATTGACTCGTGATCTGAATTGTGTAACTAATTTTTTCCCAAACTTGTGTTAATTTCAGGAATTGAATTCGAGGAAGACGATTGGCAGCGCTAAGATGTGTTCGGGACTCTATCTCCTCAAGGGCCATACTCCTCTAAGAAGACAAGCTCAAACTACAAGTGGTGTCTCTTTTAAAAGTCAGTCTGTTTTAAATTCCTATGCCAATAAAGATAGTGAAATTATGTTGTGGCACTATCATCTTAGTCACCCTTATTTTATATATTTAGAAAAACTTTTTCCTTCAATGTTCATCAATAAAAATCCGAAACATTTCAAATGTGAAATTTGTCAATTCTCTAAGCATACATGTAATACCCATCCCAGTTTTTCATACAAATCATCCCGTCCATTTGCCATGATTCATAGTGATGTATGGAGTCCCTCAATAGTGAAAAATATAACAGTAACTTGATGGTTCGTATCATTTGTTGATGATTACACTAAGCTGACCTAGATATTCCTCATGAAAGAAAAATAAAAAATAAGTCAAATTTTTCAAAACTTCAACAACATGATACAAACACAATTCCAAACCAAGATTCAAGTCGTAAAAACTGACAATGCTAAAGAATACTTCAAATCTGTTTTGGGTACTTATCTCCTAGCACAAGGCATTGTTCACTTAAGTTCTTGTGTTGATACTCCTCAACAAAACGGGGTAGCAGAAAGAAAAAACAGACATTTACTTGAGGTTGCCCAATCTCTCATGTTTTCCACACATGTTCCAAAATTTTTCTAGGGAGAAGTTGTCCTTACATCCGCATATCTCATCAATAGAATGCGTCCAAAGTTCTCAAATTTCAAGCTCCCTATCAAGCCTTCCTTCAACACTTTCCTCATACCAAACTCATCTCATCATTAAATCCAAAAGTGTTTGGGTGCTCAGTATTTGTTCATATACACCAGCAAAACTGCAGCAAACTGGATCCAAAATCCATCAAGTGTATCTTTCTTGGGTATTCCTCGAATCAAAAAGGCTACAAATGTTATTCTCCCACTACTCGAAAATTCTACAACTCAATGGATGTGACCTTCTTTGAACACCAATTCTACTACCCCAAAACTAAAATTCAGGGGGAGAACATGAGGGAATTTCAGCTTTGGGAGCCTTATCCTAGTCATTCAATCCAACCTCTTGATCCTCCACAATCCTCTGTCGAGTCATTTTAGCCTGAGCCAATCATCCATCCTCTCACCCCTGATCATATACAAATAGAGAGTCAATCACTACAAACTCCAGTTTCACCGATTCCCAATCAACCTAAATCACCACAGACTGAGAATAAAGAGCTTCGTGTCTATGTTAAGAGGAAAAGGCCTGTGATGGGAGTGAAACTCTCAACTCCTCTTGCACTTGTTCAAGAGCCCGAACCAAGTCCAAAACCTACTCAAATTCACTCAGGTAAGGGAAATTCTAATCCTAAGGCTGAAAGTATCTCTGATGACTCAGATATGCCGATTGCTCTGAGAAAGGGTGTAAGAACATACACACAACATCCTATTCATAAGTTTGTCTCATTTGGTAAACTATCTCCATCCTATCAGGTGTTTGTTTCGAGTCTTGACAATGTGTAGGTCCCTAACTCCATTGAGGAAACCCTAAGACATATAGAATGAAAAAAGGCAGTTTATGAAGAAATCAAGGCCTTGAAGAAAAATGGCACATGGGTGATTTCAGAACTTCCACCCGAGAAAAGGCTTGTTAGTTGTAAGTGGATTTTTACTGTTAAACATCAAGCTGATGGTAGCATTGAGAGACTAAAAGCTCGTATTGTTGCTAAGGGCTTTATTTAATCCTATGGAATAGATTATCAAGAAACATTCGCTCCAGTGGCCAAGATCAATACTATTAGAGTCCTCCTCTCTATCGCAGTAAACCTAGATTGGCCATTACACTAACTAGACGTCAAGAATGCTTTTCTAAATGGTGATTTGGAAGAAGAAGTATACATGGAGATACCCCGGGATTGGAAACTTCATTCAACAACAACCAAGTGTGCAAACTTAGAAAATCCCTATACGGACTCAAGCAATCTCCTCGTGCTTGGTTTAATAGATTTGCAAAGACAGTTATGAAGCACGGATACACCCAATGTCAGGCCGATCACATACTGTTTGTAAAATTTTCTCCAGAAAAGAAGATAGCCGTACTAATTGTGTACGTGGATGATATCATTCTAACAGGTGACTATGAAGAAGAACTGCTGAGATTGAAGGGACTACTGGCTAGGGAATTTGAAATCAAAGAACTTGGTAATCTCATATACTTCCTTGGTATGGAAGTAGCACGGTTTAAGAAGGGGATATTCATCTCTCAACGTAAGTATGTTCTAGACTTACTCAAGGAGACAGGCATGCTTAGATGCAAACCTATTGACACTCCAATGGATCCAACCAAGAAGCTAGGAGTGGAGAAAGACAGTGCACCTGTTGACAAGGGGAGATATCAGATATTTGTAGGACATCTAATCTACCTCTCACATACACGACCTGATGTTGGTTTTTTTGTTAGTTTTGTGAGTCAGTTCATGAACAACCCAACAAAAGCACACATTGAAGCAGTATGTAGGATTTTGAGGTATCTCAAGATGACACCAGGAAGAGGTCTGTTATATAGAAAGAATGAGAGTCGTGAAGTTGAAGTCTTCTCAGATGCAGACTGGGCAGGAGACATCTCAGACAGGCGATCTACATTAGGATATTGTTCCTATGTTTGGGGAAACCTTGTAACTTGGAGAAGCAAGAAGCAATCTGTTGTCTCAAGGAGCAGTGCAGAAGTTGAATTTAGAGCACTTGCTCTTAGTATTTATGAGGGCATATGGATACAGAGATTTCTTAGTGAACTTAGAGTATCAAATGCGAAACCTATCAAGATGTTATGCGACAACCAAGCTGCTTTCAGTATTGCGAAGAATCCTATACACCATGATAGGACGAAACACATTAAAATCGATCGACACTTCATCTCAAAAAAGATTGAAAAAGAAATTATTTAGCTAATCTATAGTCCTACGAAATCTCAAATAGCAGACATTCTCACTAAAGCTCTTCCAAGAACTAACTTTTAAGAACTGAGTCACAAGCTGTGTTTGCACAACATTTACAACGCAGCTTGAGGGGGAGTGTTGAAAATCTTTCAAATTTAGTATCCGGATTCTAGAGACTAAACAAGGAAATATTTTAGCTGATTGACAGCTATAGAATCATGATTTATTGGTCTAATTGGCTGTAATTTGGCAATTTTTTACTTTTCTAGTTTAGTATTCTTTCCGTTATTAGATTAGAAAAATCAATCGCTGTACCAGTATATATGTAACATCTATGTATCATTTTTCATTCAGAGAAATAAAAAATATTTAATATTCTCTCAAAACTCTCTCAAAACTTTCACTCTCTCAAAACTTTTAGTTAATGTTGGATTTACTGTATTCAGGCTTATTGTGAGCCTCAACTTTACAAGGAAAATCTCCCAGCTATAATCTCTAGAGCCTTATTTATATTTTCTTTCATCAATAGACTAGTTTCGGATTGCTTTTTTATTTCCAGTATATTATTTAAATCTAAAACTATATATGGTATAATAGAAAGAGAATTTTTAGGGCGAAAAATGTAATTTTGCTTTATTAGTAAAGCATGATGTCTTTGCCATCGGATTAGAATTTTAATAATTTAATTTGCAATTGTCCACGTTATAAATTTACAGCTTATAATACAAAATTGTTTTTATTTGCAGAAATAACATGTCTGTTATTTCATAATAAAAAATTGCCTTATAGAAAAGGGCAAAGGAAGGAATTGTTCATATCTTTCATAACAAATCTCTCTCTATGTCCTATCTACGAAACAACTTAAATATGTTTCTCATATTCCAATTTCTCTCAAATATATTTGATCTCCATCTTTTTTCTTTCCCCCGCCCAAATGGGAGAGAAGGGATAGAGATGATAAAGGTTTCTTCTCATGAAGCAGGCGACGGTCAATGAGCATTGTTTTTCAGCGCTCCAAATAGCTTAGGACCTTATTTTATTTTTATTCTTGAAAGAAGCTTAGAACCTTATTGAACCAATATATCTTAGAATTTGGCAACAAAAAAAAAAAAACAGTTCTTTAATTGTATTTGCTTAAAACGTTTTGCACCGTTGGATGATGGTAAGACTGAAATCATCCGAATAAATATCTAGGATATAAGATCCAAAGAATGGCCACGTACACTAATCATGAACTCACAATAAGAAGCACATAATTTCATCTTCTAATGAAATAAAAGAGGATGCTAAAATAGAATTAGATGAGAACAAGTGAACAACGTGCTAAAAGAAAGACCACTCTGTTTTAGAGAGAGAAAAAAATATTGAAAACAAAAATAGGAGACATCTACACCATTCAGATGTCACCACGTGTTTATTTGCCTAATTCTTGAAGAAAATTTCTCTCTTTCTCTCTCTTGGTTGGCAAATTTTTTGTTTTCTAATTTCTCCGATCTCATTTCTTATTATTCTTTCTTTGATTCCTTCTTCTGGCGCTGTATGAGGAGAGGGTTCTGGGTGGGCCCAATCTACCTTTCTTTACTTTCTCTTCCCCTAATATTTTCTTTTTTTTGCAAATAAAAATAAAAATAACAGACGATCAAAATTAAAAACAAACGAAAAGAAAAACAGCCACTGACTATAGTTTTGATGCTAAAAAAAAAAAAAAAATTAAATTTAAAAAAAAAACCGTTTTTTTAATTTAAATTTTTTTTTTTGCCTTTTTTTCGAATTAACCCCCACAATGTCCCCAGCGATCATCATTTCTTTTCTTTTTTCCCCTCATTTTAAAACCTGAAAATCGGAATATTATATATATTCTTAAAAAAAAAAAAGAGAAAAGAAAATCTCCTTCTTGTCGCTCGCAGTCGCCGCCTCTCCAACACATATTTTTGAACCCTAGATAGAGAGATACGCATATCTCCATATCTCTCTGTTCAGGGGAAAAAAGAATAACGATTCCGGTTTCTCTCTCCTGTCTCTAGATTCTGCACCTTCTCGCTCTTCAGAGTTCAGATTCACCACGAAATCCCTCAGATTTGCCCTCCATTTCAGGTAGGTTGGATTCGATTCGATTTTCTCCCCCATATTCCTTTAGATTTTTTACATCGATTTCTTGTAAATTGATCATTTGATGTGTTTGATTTGATGAAATTCTTGTTCCATTTCGTAGCTGAAGCCCTTGATTTCTTGCAGATCTCGCTGGATTATACACGTTTTCCGACGAATTTTGCGGTGCCGATCTGGTGGATTTTAGGCCGACGGTATGCCGGTGTTGACTAAAACCGATTCGATTCACATCCGCGAGGTGTGGGACGAGAATCTTGATGAGGAATTCGCGTTAATCCGCGACATCGTCGATGAGTATCCGTACGTTGCCATGGACACGGAGTTCCCGGGGATCGTCCTCCGTCCGGTGGGGAATTTCAAGAACAGCTACGACTTCCATTACCAGACCTTAAAGGACAACGTCGACATGCTGAAGCTCATCCAATTAGGCCTCACCTTCTCCGACGAGCACGGCAACCTCCCGACCTGCGGAGCCTCCGGCGAGCACTGCATCTGGCAATTCAACTTCCGCGAGTTCAACGTCAACGAGGACGTCTTCGCCAACGACTCGATCGAGCTTCTCCGCCAGAGCGGCATCGACTTTAAGAAGAACAACGAGAAAGGAATCGACGCGAAGCGATTCGGCGAGCTCCTGATGTCGTCGGGGATCGTTTTGAACGACAATGTTCATTGGGTTACTTTCCACAGCGGCTACGATTTCGGATACTTGCTCAAGCTCTTGACGTGCCAGGACTTGCCTGATACCCAATCCGGGTTCTTCAACTTGATCAGCATGTATTTCCCCACGGTCTACGACATCAAGCATTTGATGAAGTTCTGCAACAGCCTCCATGGCGGGTTGAACAAGCTTGCGGAGCTTCTAGAGGTGGAGAGAGTTGGGATTTGTCACCAGGCGGGTTCCGATAGCTTGCTCACTTCTTGTACATTCAGGAAATTGAAGGAGAATTTCTTCAGTGGTTCTTTGGAGAAGTACGCAGGTGTGTTGTATGGTTTGGGTGTTGAGAATGGGCTCAATAGTACTACCCATTGAGGTGAAAAAGAAATTCAATTTTGAGAGAGCAAATTTGGAGTCTCTTGAATTCTATTCTCTGGCTCGTAATCAACATTTCTGTGTACACTTTTGGAAACAAAAAAAAAAAAGTCTCTTAATCTATGAATAGTTTTTGCTACTTTTGTTATCTCTATCTACTCTACCTTTGCATTTTCACTTCTCAATATAGTTTTGGTGCTGCTTCTTTTATTCTATTGTGGCTTGGTTCAATAATGTCAAATCTTTCTTTTGGTTTTGTATGCAGCATTGTTTTGTTTGTACATAATTTTCTTTCTGAAATGGGAACAGGAAGCAAAGATCATTTGGTACATTTGTGTTGGTTTTTCACGGCCATTTACTTTACTCCTATGCCGTGGCTACTCGAATTTACGAATGGGCGTTTACCTCCCTTTTGAGTCTTTCTTTTCCTTTTCTTTCCTTTTTTTATTTTTTTGAACCATTGTTTTGCTGAAGTTTTTCGTGTTAGTCGTTTATGGACTTCCAAAAAAAAAAAAAGAACTCTTTCTTCATTTTCTCTCTCTCTCTCTCTTTTTTTTGCCCTTTTGCTTGATTTTCTTTTTTTCAATTTGTTGAAGGGAAAAAAAAGATTACTGTGCCAGGGAAAAAAAAAAAAAGGAAAGGCACATGTAGATTGTTTGTTTCTTTAATGGCTGGCTGATAGAACTTTAACTCATTTCTCCTTTCGCCACATGGTAACAAATCTTCTTTTTGTTGTCTTTTCTTTTCCTTTTCCTTTTTTCCAATTGTTTAGTTGTTTTTTCTATTTAATTTTTCCTCTAAAATGCTTCTTGAAAATACACTCTTGTTCTTCGCTTTGCTTCAAGAGAAAGAGTGAATCCTACCATCAATAATTGAAAATAAAAATAAATAGACTAAAATATAACAGTATTTAGTAAATAATCTACTTAAATTAAAACAAAATTTTTTTGTATAAAATAACGTAGAGAAAAACAAAAACAGAAAAAAGAGACAAGAAACAAAAACCAAAAGAAAAAAGAGAAAGTAAATTTGAAAATTTAAAGGTAAAAAAACACGTGATTTTAAAAATATTATATACTTAAATATTTTTAAAATTATTTTATTTTCTTGTGTTAAAAATTAAAATTGTATTATTTTATGCAATTTCACTATTTTTCTTTTCAAATGTGTCTTTAATTTTTTCGGGTATAATCTTTATCATATCAAAATGATCCTCATAAATTTCCCTAATTAGTATGCTAAAATATTAAGTCTCTCTGTAAACATTTTATACTCAGACTCTTTTGATGAGTAATTTTTCATAAATGTTTTTTCTTTAGTTTGTTCTTGTGGAGGTACCTTTTTTTAAATATATCCTGCTAAATATTTTCTTAAATATACGAAATAGTATACGAAAAGAAAAAAAATTAATATTAAAGATTTTGATGTGTGGATAGAATATGTAAAAAATTAGTCCTTACGCACGTATCACGTGACGCTCAATTAGTGCATGGTAAAGTCTTTATTGCATTGAGCCAAGTTGTATGTTGTTGTTTTCTCTTAGCGTCGTTGTTCTCTATTACTGAACATGTTACAACACAATAACATGATACGATTTTTTACGGGTTAGTATCAAAAAAATTGAGTCACTGGTCATTTTTTTGTGTCAAAAATTCTGACTCCGCCACAGCATAGAAAGAAGCAAGTTAGTGGTTTTAATTTTATAATAGCAAAAACATAATTTAGCACGTACATGATTCTTTAAGAATTAAAAATGTGGGTGCATGATTGTTTAGTATATGAAATTACTAATATTCAAAAGTTTCAAATGATCCCAATTAATTAATTAATTGCCATGTGGTCCGAAAATTCCTAAACGGGGTACTGTGTGGCAACTAGCACTGTGATCTGTGTGTGCCGTTTCATTTATTCCCAAAGGGCGTACTATCGGCCTGTGTGGGCTGTCTATTTGTCGGCATCAAGAGTAAGAGTAAGACGCACAGAAACGGTGTCGTCTGTGCCGCAATGTGCAAATTTTGCTAACGTGAGCACTGGGGGTGCGCGTGTTTGGAGAAACGATTGGATACAGATGTTGCAGGGACTACGTGGGAGCAACCACCGGATAGTCGACCTCTTGTTGGCCTAAATCTCATGCCGGGTCCACAACAAGCTGATCGTTTGATTCTTGGCCCACGACATTTTGGTTTTCTTTTCATTTTTTTTTTCAATGAAAATCATGACAATTCCAAGTGAATTAGTAAAACTCACAGTATGTTTTTTCAAGGTAACGTATTTTAAATAGTATTTGAGAATAGAGTTGAAACTTGAATTGTAGCATATATTTACGTTACAATATTATAACTTGTTAGAGTTTTACAATATGAACGTTCAAAACTTTTATGTCCAACTTAATTCACATATAAACCAGTTTGTTTTTTTTTTCAAAATTTTTGAAAATGTTTTCGTACATTTTTCGAGGCAAAAATTTTAAAAACACTCTCAACATAATTCTCAAAAAATTTTATTTTCTAAAATAAAAATATTTTCACCTATTTTAAAAACAATACCAAACAGTCCTAAAGTTTTTCCTTTTTTACGCAACTACTCATCCCACAATAGCCAAAATTCTCACATTTTTTTACATTAAAAAAATGTGATAAGCGTATATTATTTAGAGAAAACTTTGACGTAGTTGATGATACTTTATACTCATAATGTCAAAAATATTATTGGCACCATGTCATCACCAACTGTGGCTTAGACATATGATACTTTACATGCGTGATTTAATCATTTTTTCTTAGCTTAAAATATGTGGGTATTCTATAGTAAATAAGAGAGAAAATTACATGTTATGTCATACTTTTAAAAAATTGATTTATTCATACTACATTTAAAAAAAGTTGTGTCAGACTACTACTTATATTTCATGTTTAAGTTGAGCAACACTTAAACATATATGACATTGATAAGAAGTAAGTTTTAAAAAATGATACTTATCAAAATTCTCTTAAATGATAGAGCAGGGAGAGACAATTAGTAGTAGCTATCCCCCATAGGCTTTTCCAAAGCCTAAAAACACACTATATACTGAATAATGTTTACATTGAACTATAATTACATGTGTGTAAGACAAAGCACATCATCTTAGCCCCATTAATGGCTAATAAACATTGGGCCAATAGCCTGAAAATAGTCTCAAATGTTTCACATAAGACATGAACTCGTATCCTCATATTTACCAAATCACTCGAGAGTAAGCCTAATGCCACTAGGATTCCATCTTAGTGGCATGGTGTGTAGGTGTTATTCGAATAACCAATTTTACAACGCAATAACCCTCTTAAGACATGTATAGTAGAAAGAGAAAAAGAGATTGAAAGAATGTGACATGTGTGAGAAGTTGATAGGAATATACAAAATAACCAGTTGTGACTCTTATTTATAAAAATCTTTGGCAGTTATTTAAAACCCACGAAATTGAGAATCCAAAAAAATTTTAATTAATTTATTTAGTATATACTCCAAATTAAATAGATAATTTTAAATGGGCCAAGTTTGCCATAAGCATTTCAATTAAGCGTCTATAGACTCAAAAGTAACATATATATATATATATATATATTTTTTTTTTACACACACTAAAACACATTTTTTAGAAACACATTTTTTAGTTTCAAGGAAAAAATTGACATAGATATTATTTTAGCCTAAATATACAAATTTGATAAATCTAATGAAAATTTATCAATATGTAAACTGATGGATTATTTTCTTATTATTTTAAGATATTTAGAAAATATGCCACATTTTTGCTTTGATGGATTGATAAATACCATTGCCATAAACACTCTCACATTTTATGCCACTACTTTTGAAGTGCTTAAAAGTCAACTTTTTTTTTTCTCTCCTCTTTGTTCTTCTTCGTCCTCCCTTCTTTTCTGTTTTCTTTTTTCTCTCCTCATATATTCAGCTCCTTCCAGTAGAAACTCGTTTGGCAGTGGCAATTTGAAAAGTCGCCACTTAGTCAACCTCATCGCCGAAGTTGTCATGATCTCGCAGTGCGATAGCTTACTGATCTCCAACCAACCATAAAGCTGTTGAAAAAATAATAAGCAGAAAAATTTTAAAATTTTTATATCTAAGTATTTTTTTAAACTCAAATTTGACATGCTATATACATAAATTAACCAGATCTTTACTAACGTTTTTATGCTGAAGAACTCCCGTTATTTGTGAAGAGAAATAACGTTCTAGAAGAGGCTCAACCAACTGGTCTTCTTTGCTATTCTTTATTCATGATCGGAGTGAGTGTGGGCTCACATGTACAGTTCTTCCACTAGGCGACTCTCCTTCCAACCAATTGAGAGAACCTAAAGCTAGTGTTCGTGATTTGTGAACAAGAGTTCTCAGAGAGTTTTCAGAATCTCACTAGCAAAGTTTCACTCTTAATCTCTCAATTGATCTAAATAATAATGAGGCTCACTCCTCTTTTTTTATAGAAGTTGGACCTAGGAGTCAGTCCTTATCAGGTAATGCCTCACAATTTGAATTAAAATCAAATTTGGATCAATATCTGATGAAATTCAAGTGAAAAAGCGTGATCTTTTTATTGCTTCGCTAAGATTTTTATCGCAGGTTCGGCCTATCGATGGGGTAAGTTCGGCATGCCGATCTGTCTAACTGGCATGCCGAACTTACCCATCGATAGGCCGAACCTACGATAAAAATCTTAGCGAATCTTTTATTTGTCACTCGAGATTCTATTGGATAAAGTCTCAATTTTAATTCAAATGACCCAATAGAAAAGTCATCTAATTAAAACAATTTTATCTAAATAATCTCTAGGAAAATAAGTGAATTTCCTAGAATTCTACAAGTTTATCTTAATTTAATTTATTAAAAATTAAATTAACTGATAAACAGATAAGAATTATCTGATCCCAATAATTCAACGAGTTTATCTTGAATTAATTTTGTCACAAAATTAATTCAATCGATAAACATACATGAATTATTTGATTCTTCCAAATTTCAACCAATCTAATAAATCTGACATAAGTTACCAATTATTAGAAAAGCAAGCCGTATCATTACAAGATTTTTGTGAGCTAGTAAAAGGGACCTGATGGACCTACATAGTTCAAGCTCTCGATAATTATGAAACCTAATATCTCATATATGCATTTTATAATTATCAACTCCGACGCTACTTCACTAAAAGCTTGGAGTTGCACTCTTGAACTATATAGAATTACGAAGCCCATATAGCTAAGTTTCCATAACATATCATAATGTACCGTATCTCCATAAGATTATCTATAATCAGCTTAAGGACAAGTTTTGTATTACCTTCCCGATTATTTTTATCTTACATTCTATTATCTCACTATCGAAAAACTTACCATCCAAAAACTGTGTACCATTCGGTTACACCTATATATCCAAATGGTTGAGCGCTTTAGTTTTCTAATTGTAGGATAACACATATAAGAGGATATCACTACTCCTAAAAAGGAGCTATAGATTCCATATCTATGAATAACATGTCTACGCTATCAAAAGTTATGCCTCCAACATACCAGCATAGGTACCACTATTAAAATATGGGTATCACCCTTTGGTACATCAAATGACACAAGTCAAGACAACGGGCCCATTATTCATCTCAAGATTAAGATACAATACAAATGATTGTCTAAAGTGAATCGATTTGCTGAGATAGAATTATGAATCTAAATCAATTCACTTTATGTCTCAATCCAACAGATTGTCACCTATGACAACGTGTCAATATTTCTATTCACAGAGTCCACATTCGATGGCCAAGACAAACCATCTCCCAATAGGGATATAGATAATATAATAATCTTTACATGAATAAAGTGCCCAACTTTATTCCCTCGATTGCGGATCTTATGATTTTGACCGTCACCTTAAGAATCGTGTCTTCCGCATAATTTGTCCATCATATGCCTAATTCTTAAATGTTTAGATCGACAGTCTCAGACTATTATTTACTTAACATACATTCAACATATATAAACGTAAAGAGGACAATATTTGGTATATAAATAATAAATAATTCTTTATTGATAAAAATATCTCCAAAAACATATTACATTTTTACTCCTTAGGGTATACACGTCTAACAGAAGCTCCTCCACCACATCAAAGTCTGCACTAATTTGCAACATCGCAATGAGGTATTGAACCTAAGGCCACTGACCTTGGGTCTCCTCATCCAGATTGTCGAAGTCGTCTACGAGCAATGATCATAGGAGCTATGCTGGGAGAAGCTACCAGAGTCGCATGAAGAGGAGCATCGGAGTCAAGAGGCTGAAATCGAGCGAAGCTACCAATGTCACTAGGGAGAAGCTGCGATCTACGTCGAAGAAGCTGCCAAAGTGGCAGGAGGCCAAAATCGAGTGAAGTTGCTAGTAGCGAGGGAGAAGTAACAATTTACGCCGAAAGAAGCTGTGATCAGCACTAGAAGAAGCTGCTATCATTGCATAGGGAGACATTGTCATCACTGAGGGAAGTGTCCCTCGGAGTTGGATAGGGACAACTGCGTTGCCAGAATTGCTACCGGTAGCCTCCTTGGAGAGCTGATGGCACATTTCAATTGTGGCAGTGTGGCATTTTTGAAATAGTTTTTTTTACTAATGGCACATTTCAATTCAAAACAGCTTATTCGTGGCAAATGTCTAAAGTCTTTTATTATTTTAACACTAAAAGGCTTATAAGATTTATTGATATGGAAATTTTATGAAACTTTTAATAAAATTTTTTACTATTTTAAAAAACATGTTTAAGTTAAACTATTATTAAATTTTGAAACTTAATTCGAATTCTTAAGTTTAAGCTTAAGGTTAATTTTATTTTTGACCTCTAAACTATACAATTTGTCCAATTTAAGCCCTTAAACTAAAACATGATATTACATCATACCAAAAGAGGCAAAGGACTTGATGGAAGAAATCCACAACGGGCTATATGGTAACTGCCAGATGGTGGATCTCTATCACCCAAATCCCTCTGGTAGGGATACTATTAGCCAATCATGGATCAAGATTTGGATGACTTTGTCCGCAAATGCCTCAAGTGTCAACAACATGCTCGGACAGTTAGCCATCAACCCAAGCCTTTTAATTCAGTCATGTGTGCCTGGGCCTTCGCTAAGTGGGCCATCGACCTAATCAAGCCTCTTCTTGTAGCCCGACTACAATTCAAATACTACATCATGGCTATAGATTATCTTATCAAATGGATAGAGGTAGAGGCCTATACTGAAATCACATAAGCTAAGTGCACTAACTTTATCTAGAAGAACGTCATTTGCTACTATAGCATTCCTCATATCATCGTCATCGACAATGCCAAGCAATTCAAAGCGACAAGCTTAAGGCAAATGTGTGAACAACTCAACATGAAAGAAGTCTACTCACCACCTACACACCCACTGATCAATGGACAAGTGGAGGCAGTAAACAAGGCAATCAAAGACAACCTAAAAAAGAAGTTAGAAGGCCTCAAGGATGCCTGGATAGATGAGCTGCCAAAGGTCCTTTATGCTTATCGAACAACTACTACTTGGACAGTAACTAGGGAGACCCCGTTATCTCTGGTTTATGGAGTAAAAGCTGTCATTCCTGTAGAAGTTGGTTTGCCCAACTCTTGAGCGTAGGGTTATGACAAACAGAAGACCGTCAAGCAAATGATGGCTAAGCTCGATCTGGTGCAAGATAGAAAGAGGGCCAAAATGCAGGTTTTGTTCCCAATTCCAAAACCCACAAGAACTTTTGGCTATTGGCTTAAATCATGCGGATTAACCAGTAGTCTGTCCTAGAAGCTACCATCACAGTCAGTTTGCTTACGTTAGTTCTCTAGCTTAACCTGTTCTCTGGGGACTAAGAATAGAGCAAAATTGAATCCTTGAATCTGCTAAGCTCGTTAAGCTCGTTCATTAAGCAAGTGAGGTTGATCAAGTCTTTTGTTTTCTCTGGTTATGGAGTGAACCACATCATGATATTTTTCATTTTCAAAGTGTTAGCCAACTCAAAAAGGCCAGCCAGAGGAAAATGTCATTTGCAGACCAAAAAAATATATGCCAGTTGTTGAAATGATTTTTTTTTTTTCAATTTTCCATTTTCAGTTTTCCCTTGGAGATATCAAGAAGAAGGCTAATGTGACGATTCAAATCTTCCCCCACGTCATCAATTCCGAGCTTAGGAGAAAGTTCGTAACCATCGAACATGGTAGCTTCAAATTTAATATCTTCATCATCTCCAAATTTTTTTCTCATTGTCATCCATTGCTCACCCGGTCGATCTTGCACCGTAAGTGATTTGTATTCCGTAAGATGTTACATGATTTCCAGGGTAACAAACAGAATCCATTAAGATCATAGCGAAAATTAGGTTTCATCTAAGAAGCAAAATTTCTACTTGATCAATACAAAAACTTATTTAGCAATCCTAATGTATCGACAATAAAAAGAGAGTAATTAGAGCTCAAGTTTGTTCTTTTCTGTTGTACTTTTTTCATTTTCTCTCAACTTAGATGGATTCTTGCAATATTTAGGGAGTCAAACAGATCATTGGCCAATACATATACATACATACATACATACATACATACATACATACATACATACATACGTATATATATATACAAGGACACGAACCTCGTTAGGAGGAGCAAACTCAAACCTGTATTGGATCTCATTGCGAAGAATTCGGACGAAGTTAGAATTGAGGGGAGATTTTGGAAGAGTCTCCTCCAAGACCTCTGGTGTTGTTGACATGGCTTTTTGCAGGAGGAAAGGAATGATTGACTTTTACTGAAATTAGGTCTCCTAGGAAGAACGGGAAGAAGAAATGTGAAGTGCCGTTTAAGAAGCTCAGAGTAATTGGGCCATGGAAGCTCAAGCTGCGAAGTTCCAGTTAGCGTTTGTCCTCTGTGGTTGCTGTGGTGTTGGGGTTTAAGGATTTGGGGTTTTAGGTTTCTGTATTACAAGAAAACGGAGAAAATTGATAAAAAAACAAACAAACGTTTAGATTAGAACATGTATACTGGCCACTGGGTGAATATTTATTGAGTGGGTTTGAAGAAGAAATGTGTGTATAAAAGTTTTATTGCAATTTATGTAATTAAACGACATGATAATTGCTGAAGAAGAAGTTACTTTGTTCTTTTAAGACGCTCACAAGTCATTCACCGTACGAAATACTTTTTGTCGTTACATCAAAGACGACAATGCGTTCTAGGTTGAAATTATGGCGTCGTTTTTACGCAGAATTGATGTCGTTAAGCAGTTTTTTGTCAATTGGAAAATGAGTTAAAAAAAGGTGTCAATGGATAAAAGAGAGGAAGTGTCATCAATCCAATTAAAAATTTTGCAAATTAGTTTGTCGCCATTGATGTTAAAGAGGAGTTTATAGATATTGTTTAGCATTGCGGAAAAGAGGAGTTTATTGATGAGTTTATAGATATTGTTTCGCAATGTGAGTTTGAACCAAAACTTTTGAAATGAGAAATCAAAAATCACATTCAAGTTTGAAATAAAATGAAAAGGCCAACAAAAAAAAGAACACTAAACGAACGGAATGCTAGTTGGGCAACTTCAAAGCAGTGAATTTTCGTCAAGCTACTTCCAATCTTTCTTTTTTTCTGCATCAATAGAGCATCAATAAAAAATCAAACCTGAATTTCGTTTCTTTTGTTTTTAATATGTAACAGCTATCAATAATTTAAGCTTCCTTGAAATATATTTAAGTTTTTTATATTTTGGTTTCATTATATTACGGAATATATTTCCTCCTATTGCATTGGTGAACTTTTCTAGTTTTGGACTAAAAAAATAAATTTCAACATATTTTTGCCAAACTCTGTTGAACAGGACAATCCCCCAACCCCCTCAACTTGAAGATTAAACAATAAACAAAACAAAATAAAACAAAACAAAAATAATCTTGATTAACTTCGAATCACTTTAATCAGCTCTCAAGAAACGACAACAATTATCTTTGGCCTGCCCTTTTTTTTTGTGAACAGGGAGAACGATGAGCCTGCAAGTGGGGGACTCATTTCTACGTAATTGTAAACCGAAATTATAAGGTCGTAGATTCATGGTCGATTGTATGAAACTTCTAGAACCTTTGAGCGGAAGACAATACTAATGCAGCAACCGTAAGCAAAATAACCTTTGAACTTGGGGTGAGGGGATTAATACTCTTCACTATAGTAGAATTATCTGCTACCATTATTTTTTTTATTTTTACATCTAATATCAAACAAGTGAAGATAATTTTATTTGTGTTATAAAACAAATGTATAAACTAAATTGCAAAGTATAAAATAGAGAAACACAATATACTCCTCACCTTATAGTAGAACTATCTGCTACCATTACTTTTTTATTTTTACATCTAATATCAAACAAGTGAAGATAATTTTATTTGTGTTATAAAACAAATGTATAAACTAAATTACAAAATATAAAATAGAATGATAATTGAGAGGTTATGAAGGTTATAAAATACTAACTTTATTATAAATAAGAGAAACAATTTTATTATTCGTTGTCCATGTTGTTTACAAATACAAGCTTTTAATGGCCATGTATATAAGCCAAGGATCATAAAGTGGGAGAAACTAAAAGTCAATAATTACAACAACAAAATAATAGTAATAGAATGGTAATTGAGAGGTTATGAAGGTTATAAAATACCAACTTTAATTATCATTAAGGTGAAGATAATGTAATTCATGAGGGTGTTAGAAATATGAACATCTACATTAATAAATTAATTTATTTATAAGACTCTCTCTTGAATGTTCATCGCTTAAGAATATAGTTAAGATATCATGAAGAATACTTAATACGCGTCGAAGACAAGGTACAAATATCCGAGATAATCTTCAAATTTTGTAGAATTTCAAATGCCTCTATAATAAAAATGGTCAAACTTGTGCTAATAATGTGTTATAAAATAAATACAAAAATTAAATTGCAAAGCAAAAAATAGCGAAACACAAGAGAAATAGAGAAAAATAATCTTATTATTCATCATCCATGTTGTGTACAAATATAAGTTTTCAATAGCCATATATATAGGCTAAAATTCATAAAGTGAGAAAAACCAAAAGTCAAAAGTTACAACAATAAAATAATACTAATAGAACGGTAATTGAAAAGTTACGAAGGTTATAAAATACTAATACTAATGATCATTAAGGTAAAGATAATACAATTCATAAAAGCGTTAGAAATATAAATATCCACGATAATAAACTAATTTATTTATAACAATTTGCCTTTTTTCTTATCATATCAAACAACTCGAGGAAAAACTAAAATGTTTTCTCTCTTTTTAAATTTTATTCTTTTATAAGTTTGTTTTCCCTCTTATACCCTTTCCTTCCGACCAAACCGAGGGTGCGGTGACTGGGAATTTCTTTTCGTTTTAAGGTTAACCGTCGTCCAAGTTCAAAATAAAATCCCAAAAAAAGATATGTCGTTTTTGACAACTAAACGAAGCAAAGTTTCTTTGTCGTTTACTCAATCAAACGACATTGAACTTAGCAGAGGCCCCAAATGTTTTTTTTTTTTTTGGGCTAGGGTTTTTATTCAAGGGTTTGCCATATAAAATCCTCCTCCAAATCTCCCAGTCCGACTGCCTTCGTTTTTGCCCTCCGACGCAGACCACCTCTGGCTTCGCCTATCTCATCTCACTCTTCAAGGTTCTCTCTCTCCCTCTCTCACTCTCTCTCTCCCCCTTGATTCAGGACTTAGCATCCGATTTATGGCCCTTTTTGTTATTTATTTATTTTTTTAGGAACGAGAAACAGATTTAAGCGTCAACATTGATAATGTCAAGGTATGTTGAAAAGCTCAAACTTTATCTACTTCAATTCTAAAAAGCCTGTTGATTTTGTATTATTCACGTTTCAGCAATTTGGGGTTTTTAACCCCAAATAAAATGCAATTGATTTTAAGGTTTAGGGAGTTCTCTAATTTGTGTATTAGGTTTTTTAGGATATTAGCAAAAAAAAAAAAAGAAAAGAGAGAAATGGTATGGAATTTCTTATGATTTTGACTACCTCTGGCATTTATTAATTTTGATAAAGGAAAAACAGAAAGAGGGAAGCTTTTAATGCACATTTTTTGTTCTCAGCCATTGTGGCTGTGTAAGTGGGAGAAGAATATACGTGTATATAGAATATATGTTATGGTCTTATAGGGATTGAGAAATTACGTTGAATTTTGAAAATGCAGTGAAGAAGGTGCGGTAGCCGTTGAAGCAGCAGCCCCTGCTCTTGGGGAGCCAATGGACATAATGACAGCATTGCAGCTGGTGCTGAGGAAGTCGTCGGGGCACGGAGGGCTTGTGAAAGGCCTCCATGAGGCCACCAAGGTCATTGAAAAGCACGCCGCACAGCTCTGCCTCTTGGCCGAGGATTGCGACCAGCCTGAATATGTTAAGCTTGTCAAAGCCCTTTGCGCAGACCACAATGTCAATATGCTTACTGTCCCCAGCGCCAAGACCCTTGGAGAGTGGGCTGGTGTAAGTGCCCTTTTTAATTCTCAAATCCTTTAGCTGTGTTTTTAAT
Organism: Artocarpus hirsutus; assembly: GCA_946598075.1. Classification (NCBI taxonomy): domain Eukaryota; kingdom Viridiplantae; phylum Streptophyta; class Magnoliopsida; order Rosales; family Moraceae; genus Artocarpus; species Artocarpus hirsutus. The sequence continues at coordinate 89,807 of CAMOHE010045232.1, read as the reverse complement.
TCAATAATCGTGATGTTGGAAGCAAATGAACGTTGGTTTCGCTTTTGAAACATGTCTGAGTATTTGCTTTTAGTTGGGGGTGTTAGTAGTTAATGGTTATGATCACTGGTTTTTCAGCTAGGCAAAGGTTGACATGCAAAATGTTGTCGTTTCTTGTGTTGAAATTTATTGTGTTAAGAGTTGATATGTTAATTTGGGATTGGCCTTCTTAGAGCATCCAATTTTGTGTTAAATCATAGGGTGTTTGGCTACTTAGGTTTCAACTGACCATCAGTCCTAACTCAAACAGTGTAAAGCTCTCACGTGCTGCAGTACTTTCAGTTGTGATTCTCAGTTCCAACTCACTTCTCAAACACTCTATCAGTGTGCCAATGCCAAATTTTAGTATTTGAGTAGAAAAACCACTCTCCAATGCAATGTTAGCAATGTGTCAAATTTTGTTATTTAATTGTTATTGATTGACGTATTCATTTTTTTATATAATCATTACAACCTTATCGTTTTCAAATTATTTTAAAGTTGACTTTCACAAGTTGCAAAGCTTTATCATTCCCACAACAAAGAGATATCATATTTGAAATAACATTGTGCATTAATATATTATTCGCAATGGGTGTCAAATATAGCATTGACATTTCCATTAGAGATATTATTGTAAACTTCATTAAATTTGGGTTAACGGTGCAGTTGTGCAAGATTGACTCTGAGGGAAAGGCTAGGAAGGTAGTTGGGTGCTCCTGTGTTGTTGTCAAGGTATGATTCAATCCATCTACAAGTAAATTCTTGTGCCCAAAACAAGAAACGACATCAAGTAGATTGTAATATCTTGACTTGACTATGATCATTGGTGCTGTTTTTCCATTAGTGTTATTTTGTTGGAATGCAGGATTTTGGGGAGGATCATGAAGCTCTCCATGTTGTTCAGCAGCATGTCAAGTCCCAATGAGTTTTGTTGGAATTTAAGGGGCAATAATTTTGCAGTCTTGTTGATCAACCTGTTTTTACAGATTAGGAAGTTTCTGATTATTTTCTGGTTATGGTTACTACCATGGTTTCTCATTGTTGCTTCCGGCTTTTTTTTTTTATTTACGAGTAAAATGCTATTGAGATTATCACAAATATAGAGATTTATCTTATATTAAAACAAAAGCTTAGACATAAAACGGTAAGAATAAACAAGTGAAATTACAACCGATAACACATACGGAAATGGATTGTATGTCGTTTTGCCACTTACAGACGGTTAACAAGCAGGAATTTTTTCTTCAATGCCCCTTAAAAAGGGGACTTTAATTGTTGGAATAATTTGATGAGCACTTACTCTAATGAGAACCATGTAAGATACCCACAGGAGGATATCTATCTTCTGGTTTGTAAAAGAAATAGATTTGAATCATATTTAATGGCTTTAAAATCCAATTTTAGGTAAGATGGTCTTGAAAGCTTAGTGCAAAACTACTTTCGGTTAAAATATGATAAATAAAAAATATACTAATGTAGCATGCAACATTGTAGTTGGCTTTTTGAACTTTATTGTGAAAATCTTCAACAATTTTCTTACAATTAATTCTCTAATTAATTTAGGCATATTTTCGTCATAGGTCTTCAAACTTTTTAATCTTTGATATTTAGGTCTTTATTTTAAGATTTAGGCCTTCAGATCTTCGAACTCTTATTATGTTGGCACTTGAATCCTCATTTTAAGAATTTTGAGATGTAGGTATTCAAAATCTTAAACTACTCGTACTTAGGTCCTTAAATTTGGATATTTAAGTATCAAAACTCTTAATTTGTTGGTATCGTAACCGTTAGTCCTTATTTTTAAGAATTTAGATATTGAAATTTTAAAATTTTTAATATTTTGTCACCGTTAGTCTTTATCTTTTTTTGCTGTTAAATGCTATATAAGATGAAAATGTTTAAAAGAAATATGTTTTTAGGACCTAAGGAATGATAAGCCTCAAAATATTGTCATCTTGTATAGTCTTTAACAACAAAAAACATGATGGGACTAATGATGACAACAAATTAAGATTTTGAGATTTCAATGTTTAAATTTTTAAAATGAGGGTTAATGGTGCCAATAAATTAAGAGTTTGGGCACCTGAGTATCTAAATTTAGGGACCTAAGTGCCAACAGTTAAGAATTTGAGGACTTAAATGTTCAAGTTCTTAAAATAAGGGCCTAAGTGTTAATAGATTAAAAGTTTGAGGACTTAAGTGTCTAAATTCTTAAAATAAAGACATAAATGTCAAATATCATAAAGTTTGGAGACCTATAACGCAAATATCACATTAATTTATCCTTCAGAACGTTTTCTTCTACTTTTTTGTCTTCCTTCCTAATCGCTAGCAGTAATGGCTCACTTGGCAAGGACCGTCTTCTAAGGAAAGAACTTAAAAAGAGGCAACTTTTGAGCGTATTTATGTTGTTACACTACGGTTTCGCTGGTTCGAATACAATGAATAGGCTTATGCTTTGTTTACGCATGTAAACTTTTGTTTCTCTTTTGAGAGAAGGGTAACTAACTTTTTATTTCAAATCACTGTAGCATACGAAGAGTTTTATATTTTATGTATGATACAAATGGCAAAAAAGGTAGGCAATGCTACTCTTTCAAAACTAATCATAGTAAAAAGCAGGATTTAAAAATATTTATATTAAATGTGAAATTTATAATGTGAATAATTTATTTACTCATTTGTTTACAATGTAAATAATTCTTATTTATACAATAAATAGATTTATAGTGTAAATAATGTGACCCTTTGTTTACAATGTAAATATTTTTTATTTACATGATAAATAAGTTTTTTACATTGTACATATGTTATTTACTATAAATTTTTCAAATCATATAAATTTTTAAGAACCTAATATTTACTTCAAAAGGTATCAAAAATCTAAAATTTCTCTTATTCTCCCTACAAATAGCAAAAATATTGATATGGGTTAAAAAAAATGCTAGGAACACCAATTATAGTTTTAACTTATAAATTGTCATGTTTTTACTTGTAGATGTTTAAAAGATTGTCACCTCAATAGTTTGCATTTGCTAATAAAATAATGGTCAGGAGTTTGTATAAAAGTTGAGATTAAAGTTGGTATCCCTAACATTACTCGATAAGTATAACACATATTTTTATGCTATTAAATTGGTTCCAACTACATTCCCTAACATACTTTTAGTTAAATGTGTATTATTTGATTTCAGTATGGTTGAATTATGTGTGCGGGCATAGTCTACCTGTAAATTCACACATTATTTGTAACGTCTCAACCCTCCATGGGCCCACTTAGCGGAACTTCGGCATAATCAGGTCTTATATTCGTTTCTTATATGTATTATCTCCTATAGGTACCTAGTGGCCCTCAGGAATTTCTTTCGCATCCTCCAACATTTGAACCCAAGATCTCCCTGCTCACAAGGTTCTTAAGTGAAGTGTTGGTACCGGTTGATTTTGAATGTCAATTGGTATTGACCCTTGACTTAAAAACCTTACAAGTAGGGAAGTTTTAGGTTCAAGTGTTGGAGACGTAAAAGAAATCTTTGAAGGCTACTAGGTGCCCACAGGAGACAATACGTATAAGGAAAGAATATAAGACCGGACTATGCTGAGGTCTCGAAAGATAGGCCTTATGCAGGGTTAAGGCGTTACACTATTTCACCAAAAGATGAAGAGTCCAAATCCTCTCACTCCTAAGTTCCAAAAAAAAGTATGGCCATATTTAAAAAAAGCTTATAATTAAATTTAGAAAAGATATTAAAAAATATTCGATTCTTAATTTTTCTTACTTAATTTGAGAGGTAAATTTTATTTTTTCAGCGTAAATTTTCTGTTCGCTCTTAAAACTCTTCCAAATAAGGCAACATATATTTTATCGTATAAATTAGAGCAACCTTTGGAAGAATCTCGAAGGCGACCTTAAATGATATCTTTTTTTACCATTATATCCTTAAAATGTTTAGCGATCGAAGGGATGCGTATGTAAAACCCTAATGTTTACACAATATATAAGCACTTGAAAAACACACATAACTCGATCTTACATTCTTTGTATCCCTCTTTTTTCTTATGTGTCAAAATTATACCTTGATTTTTACGAGCGTTTTTCATTCTTTGCTCCGCTCCTACTCAACAATTAAAAGTCGATATGAATATTGAGCCTTCAATGGCTAATATGAATATCCGTAAAGCTCTTTCTTTTCATCTAACCTCCAAAATTTTCCTTTTATCTTCATTTTGATTCTTAATTTCCCCCAATTTCATGGCACAAGAAAACCTAATTTTAAAAGAACCTTTATCAAAACCCAGTACTCATTATACAAGGTAAATATTTTCATGTAGTTTCATCTTTTATTCAATCATCGCAAATAAAAAAAAAATAGCGAAAATAAATGACCTTAAAAATGTTCATAGTGGATAAACTCGTTCTCATTCTATTTCTCAAAATCTTATATTTTCGTTTCTTTTCTCATCTTTTTCCAATATCCTACGAAGAACACCCTAATTTACAAAAACCCTTTATCGAAACTCGAGTTCATTATATGATAACCATGTTGTGTACTTTCACATTTTTGTCAATCACTGTCGAAAAAAAAAAAAAATCAGAGAAATCGATCGCCACTAAACGGTCTTGTGCGGAATGAAATCTCTTGAATACAAGGTGAATACTTATTCATTTTATTTTTTGTTCCCCCTATTGTTGAGCATCTAATGCATATAGTTTGTATAAACTGACTAGACCATTTATGTTCTCTTATTTGTCCATGTAAGTGTTACTAGTCTCTGTTTAATAATTTTTATTTATTTTTTTTTAAGAAGACCCTTATTAGTTTTAATAATTTTTCTATGTCAAATGTGTATTATAGATCAAAGATCCCATACCATAAGATGATCAAGGGCCCGAGCCTAATGGTGGATAGACTCTTGAGGTAGAAGATATTCAATTATTTGACCAGAAGATACATTTTTAAGGTTAGTACCTTAGTTTTATTTTTCTCAGATTGCTTACAAACTTGTTTTTAGTCTTGTAATCAAAGATTTTATTTTTGGTAACTTTCTCAAACTTACCGTTTGTTGCTAATAATTAGTCACGTGGTAAAAACCAACAAAGTAGAAATTAAAAAAAAAAAAAAAAGAAGATGGGAGATTGAGATTTAGTTACAATTTTTGGTGAAGCAAATTTGGCTTAGATTTAGTTACAATTTCGTGCATGAGTATATTTATCTCGATCATAATGCGCTATAAATAATTCCATCCCATTGTGGTCAATTTAGATGTACAAATTGTAGGGATGTGTGAGACTAAGAAGTGAGAAGAAGGTTGGTGCAATAAAAAAACCCAAATTTTGCACCATTTGATTTGAAAAAAAAAAATCAAAATTTTGCTTTTTTAAGGAAATGGTTAGAAATACCTTCATAGGACTTGAAAGTGTTTATGAACGAAAACTTACCGTGAACAATTTCAAGACCGATGGTATGTATTATTTCTCTTGGCCATTTAATTTAAAAAGTAAAAAAAATAAAATAAAGCTTTTACCTTGTTTGTGTTGGCCAATAATAGGAGTTTAGGGTTGATTTCTTTGGAAGATTTCCACTTAAAAGGTGAGCATAAACCGCAAGATGCATAAGAGATAGAATTAGCCCAAATATAATTGAGGAAAAAGATCCCAGAGAGACCAAGGATTTTGGTGTTTTGGATTCTTTTTGCTGATTTTATTTACTTAATGGATTAATTCTACCTTTTATATATCTTCTAGATTTTACCCCTGTGTGACATAATGGTAAAAACTACAGTTCTTATTACAAATTTAATTACAAACAGTATAAAAGCTCTTATATGCTACAGTGACAATTAAAAAAATTATTACAGTATAAAATTTTCACACGTTATAATAAAAATAGTTATAATCAATAGTTTTTATCACCTTTAAAACACCACCTTGGATTTTTTTTTTTTTTTTGGTTAAAAGGTGAATGAAATTTCAAGCACGTGCTTGGAATTTATTACATGCTGACTGCCCGTGGTAATCATTAGTTCCTAACATTTATTTGGGGCAATACGAACATTTTCTTTTTCAAAGGAAAAAAAACTATTAACGTACGAGCACTGTTATTCAGCATGTCCCATCCGGTGGGGGCCACCTTATGACGGGGCCATAGCCCCTCGGGCTAAAAAAGGTTTTGCCTATTATATATCTATATCAGTCTTTGACGACCAAATTTAAAAACCAGCGGAACATTCTTTAATCTAAAGTAGTAAACTCGTCAGAGGCAAATGGGTCCGAGGAAAATGTCCTTGCTTACACCAAATAAATGTGAAAGACTACTTGAAACAAGGAAAATATAAACTTTTGTAATAATCCTAGAAGCCCTGCATAAGGGTACAATAGTAACGTCCCTACCATACTCTATATTCACTGAAATTTTATGTTTATTTAGTTGACTCTCCAAGATATTCGAACTTTTTTTTTTTTTTTTTGTCTTTCTCCTATGACTAACTCTATAAGTAGGGTTATGTTTCTAGTTGTTAAATCTAATCAAAATTAATCTATTTTACAAATTTAATAGTTCAAAAATAAATATCTAGTGATAAATATTTCTCAAAACTCACCAAAAAAAAATTCTTAATTTTTTTCCTGCTTTTGCAGACAACTTGATACATCAATTAGTTATGTACATCATCAATAAACCTACTTCAAATCAAATATACCAAACTATGTCGTTTTTGAGACTAAAAACTCACGTATACTTAAAACCAATCACTCCACTTCCTTTCTTTTTTAAAGAGAGAAAAACAAAGAAGCAAATAATTCTACTACGGTGTTTGGTAAACTTGATTGCAACCAGTAGGTTGATCTCGAACAATGTAAAGGTAAAGTGAGTTACAATATAAAATTTTTATATGCTACAATGTAGTGCAAATCATGTACGGCGTTTGACATATTGGTTTGAACCAATGTAGTACGTGAGAGCTTTACACTATTTATAGTTTAAACTCTAGAGTTTAAACTACTCTCTTAAACATGCTAATTTTTTTTTAAATGTTGTGTGTTTTACCATTTCTTCTTAGGTAGACAATTTGGGAAAGGTATTTTTGAAATTTAGGCACTCTAAGCACATGCAATGAATCATAATCTTGTAAGAATATATGTAATTTGAAAGGAAAAAAATTCAACGTAATAACAGTTTGAATTTGTATTAGATTGTTTCTCTAAAGAGTTCAAACTCTAGAATTTGAGTCATGCATTATATGCATTATAGTACGTGAGGCTTTATATTTTAGTATACTTTTACTAGATATTTGTAAAATAATTTAGTTGACTCTAGTAGATATTCAACCTTTATTATTTTTTTTGAATCCATCAGTAAGATTTTGTTTTTAATCATCAGACTTAGTTAAAACTATTTGGTTTTGAAAATTTATTGTTGAGAAGTAAATACTTACTAGTAAATTATTTTTTCAATACCCAACAAAGAAATCTTTTTTTTTTTAAATTTATTTTTTCTGTCTTCTCCACATATAACTCGCTACATCAATTAGTTATGAACATCATTAACTAATTTAAATAAATATATTAAACTAAGTAAATTTGAGACTGAAATTTCATGTATTCACAACCAATATCTTTCTTTTTAGCCTTAAAAGACAACATGTTAAACATAGAAGTTTGCTATTCTCTAAAACGAAAGAGAGTTGATCTTCTTAAACTAAAAAAACTGAATTTGTTTCAGACAGTGATTTTTCTTTTTTGGGTGGAAAACTCCAAACATATTTACGTTTAGAAGATTCGAACCAAGTATTTGAACTGAATAAACTATAATAATTCAAATTTTGAGAAAGAAAATAATGTAATAAAACTGATTTAAACCAAAATTTTTTTGTTCCCACAGTTGTTTCCAAACATTTTCACTCTGTGATTCATTTTTTTAAAAAAACATTGACTCAACCAAAACAAAAGAATTATGATCCTATTCAGATTCAAACTCTTATTGTGTTAATTTTTTTTACTTCAAATCACAGACATTCTCACAAGGTTATGATTCATTGCATGTGTTTAGTTGTGTGCAAATTTTAAAAATACCTTCCCCAAACTGTCTACCTAAGAGGAAATGGTGATACACGCAACGTTCAAAAAAGAGCATGGCGTGCTATTAAAATCGAAATGTTGCTCTAAATCAAATGGTAAACAAAAATTTTAGTATTTGACAAGTATAGTTAAAATTATATTTTTGTTACCAAATAGTATAAAACTCCCACATGTTATAGAAAAAGCAAAAAATTGCTATAGTGTAAAGCTTTTACATACTACTGTATTTTGAACAAAAAATTAGTTTTAATCATATTTGTCAAATAGGTCTTGAAATTGTTCGTCACCGTAAACTTTTACCCTGAGCAATTTCAAGACCTACAACATACATTTCTCCTAACCATCTGATTTGAAAAGAAAAAAGAAAAGTAACGGTGTGTGATGGCCAATTTTAGGAATTTAGGACTAAAAATTTTAGCCATAGATAAAATCTAAAAAATCTAAAAGACCAAGATCCTTGGTCTCTCTAGGATCTTTTTCCTTTCACATCTGGGCTAATTCTCTCTCTTATAAATCTTACCGTTTGTGCTTACCTTTTAAAGGGAAATCTTCCAAAGAGATCAATCCTAAATTCCTAATCTTGGCAAACATTTAATTTTTGATGACCAAATCTAGAAACCAATCGACATTCCTCAAAACGAAGTAGTAAAATTATCTGAAAAATATCCTAAACACTTCCTTGAAACGTCATTCATCTTCCGAAGAAAAATCTAAAATCTAAATTAAAAGATATATAAAAGATAGAATTAGCCTGTAAATATGATTAGCCAAAAAAAAATAATATAAAAGACTAAAATCCTTGGTCTCTGTTAGATCTTTTTTCCTAAATCATATTTACCTTGTGTATCTTACTGTTCATGCTCACCTTTTAAGTGGCAATCTTCCAAAGAGATTCATCCTAATCTTGGCCAACATAGACAAGGTAAATTATTATTTTTTATTTTCCTTTTCAAATCAGATGGTTAAGAGAAATGCATGTTGTAAGTCTTGAAATTGCTCATGGTAAAAGTTTTTATTCCATGAACAATTTTAAGGCCTATAATATAATTTCTCTTTACCATTTGACTCTTGGAGCAACATTGGATTTTTATCCCATGACATACTCTTTTTTGAACGTTGTGTGTTTTTTGAATTCTTCTTAGGTAGACAGTTTGGGAAAGATGGTTTTGAAATTTGCACTCCTAAACATATGCAATGAATCACAAGATTAATCTTGCGAGAATATCTATGATTTAAAATGAAAAAAATTCAACATAATTTATGTTAACATCATAAGATATGAAATTTTACATTTGTTTTAAAAATTTAACATGAATATAACTCATATTATTATCAAACCTAATAAGATATGTTAAAAATTTAACATAATAAGATATGAAATTTAACATAAATGTAGCTCTTATTATGTTAAATTTCTAACATATCTTATTATATTCATATCATATCTTATTACGTTATTTTTTTCATTTGAAATCATGGACATTACCGCAAGATTATGATTCATTGCATGTGTTTAGGAGTGTGCAAATTTCAAAGACACCTTTGCCAAACTGTCTACGTAAGAAAAAAATTGTAAAACACAAACGTTCAAAAAAGAGTACATCAAGTGATAAAAATCCAAATGTTGCTCCAAATCAAATGGTAAAGAGAAATTATCTATCTTATAGGTCCTGAAATTGTTCATGAACTTAAACTTTTACCATGAACAATTTCAAGACCAACAACATGTATTTCTCTTAACCATCCGATTTAAAAAGGGAAAAAAAAAAAAAGAGTAAAGCTTTTTACCTTGTTTTGTTGGCCAAGACTAGGATGAATCTCGTTGGAAGATTACCACTTAGAAGGTTAGCTTAAACTGTAAGATGCACTAAGTGTCATTTAGGAAAAGGATCCTACAGAGACCAAAGATTTTGATCTTTTAGAGTTTTTTTTTTTTTTTTGGGGGATAATTATTTTTACCTAGCGGGCTAATTTTATCTTTTATATATCTTTTAAGTTAGTTTTTAGATCCTAGCGGGCTAATTTTAACTCTTATATATATCTTTTAAGTTAGTTTTTAGATTTTTCCTTACAAAATGAATGACGTTTCAAGAAAGTGTTTAGGACATTTTCCTTGGACCTTTTGACTCTTAACAAATTTACCATTTTGTTTAGAAAAATGTTGGTTGGTTTTTAGATTTGGTCATTGAGGACTGCTATAGATATGTGTAGTACCTTAATAGTTTACTCATTTAAGACAGAGAAAATATTATAAATTGTTTAATAATCCTAGAAGCCCGGTACAGCAGTATAATAATAATGTTAATAAAATAATACTCCGATTTGTTTGTCTCTGGGAGACAAAACATTCACTGAACTTGTATACTTTTTTTTTTTCCCGTCTTTTTTGCACATAACTTGCTATATCAATTATTTATTAATATCATCACTAAAACTAATTTAAATCAAATATATCAAACGAAATTTTTGAGACTAAAAACTCCCCTATATTTACAACCAATCACTGCACTTTCTTTCCTTAATATTTAGAGAACAAAAGGAAAAAAAATAATTCTTTGCTTGACATGCTGTCTTTTAAGGTTAAAAAGTAGAAAGTGAAGTGTTTGGTCCTGAATATATGTGAGTTTTAATACGGTTTGAATTACTATACTGTTTAGAAAATGAGTTAAATTTAAAAGCTAGGACTAAAAGCATTTTAGCATGTAAGAAAAAACATTGTTGAAATAGTAGTTTACGTTTGCGGTTCCCGCAGAGGTTGCTAAACATTCCAACTATGTTTGTTATAGTATTTTTCTTGTAAAATTTAAAAGCGAACTTAGTTTCTCTCAAAAACTAGAAAAAGCTTTCATGTACATAAGGTTAAAATAAATCATAGTCGAGAAAAAAAAAAGAATTTGTTTTTAACTATGATTCATTTTTTTAAAGGAAAAAGATGTTTGAAAGAAGAGTTTTAAATAAGAATTTTGACTACTGAGCAAGTGTTTTTATGGTCGAAATTATGAATTTGTCGTTTCTCACGAAGGGATGAGATTGAAAAAAAGGACCATAATGATCTGCTTATTATGGTAATTGGCTCAGCCAAAAAAGAAAAAGAATTCTGATCACAAACAAATTCAAACTCTTGTTATGTTAAGAATTTCATTTCACATTACAGATTTTCTCATGAGGGTACGATTCAATGCATATGTTTAGGAGTGCCGAAATTTCAATAATGCCTTTCCCAAACTGCCAACCTGAAGAAATGGTAACCCTCCCAACGTTCTAAAAAAGCATGGCATATAAGTTATTAACTTACCAAATGGGATTACAGTCTGCTCTCTCAAACACTGCGTTTAGGCCAAAACCCAATTACCATAGTAACCAGATATGCCTTTACGGTCCTCTTCTCAGTCTCATCTCTTTATGGGAGAGGACAAGTTTGTAATTTCCACCATGGTTTGTTGCTGAACCAAACCCCCCTCTTGCTCAGCGCAAAGGTGCCAGACAAGAACACACACGCACACTCTATAGCGCCAATGTGAGAGGGAAATCTCTCTCTCTCTTTCTCTATAAAAGGGGTCTTGGTTTTGAAGAGAGAAAAGCCAAGAAAGATCCAAGTAGCAGTGGAAACACGGTGTAGTGTTGGTGTTGAGTGTTTAGAGTCGGATTTTAGAGCCCATAATTTAGTCAAAATTCATTAATGAGAGAGAATCCGAAACTGCCTCAATTGTAAGCCTGTGCTTTGCATGCCCACCACTTTGCCTTCAAGCACCCACTTTGCCTTCAAACATCCACTTCTGAGTTGTGAGTTTTTTGACCATTGGCAAACTTGAAATACAAAGCAACCTCCTTCTTTGTTTTAGGGCTATAAAAATGGTCTGAGGTTTTTTTAAATAGAGACCATCTTTTGTATACAGTTTTTCTCACATAAAGGAAAAAAATTATTGAAAAAAAGAAAAAAAAAAGAAGGAAAAAAAAAAAAAACCATGTCTTCTTCTGATGCAGAGCTCGAGGTGCAGCTCAAGGATGCTGGGAAGGGCCTCCTTGACCCTCCTTCCTCCACTGATGAGCTTCTCAGTCTTCTCGATGTAATGTCCCCTTCTTTTGCCTTGCATAAAGATATAGTCTTTTGGGTTTTGCTTTGTTTTTATTTTTTATTTTTGTTGAATTCTTTGGAATGGTGAATGAATGATGAACTTTATTTATTTATTTATTTTGAATGGTTTATTGTTCTGTTACATGGGTTTTCTTGTATTGCATAAAAATGTAGTCTTTTTGGGTTTTGCTTGTTCTGGTGAGTTTGCTGGAATGCTGAATGTTTGATGGCTTGAATTTGGTTATCGTCAGTTTTTTTTAATCTTTTATTGTTGGTTTCTGATGTGTTTTCCTTTTCCCAGTTGGTTTTTCCAAACCTCTCTGTTTGGATGTTGAGAAAAATAAGAACTTTTTATGCGTTAATGATTCTTTTTTGTTTCCTATTGTTGTTTTTTTATTGAGTCAACAATGAGTTGCTGCTGAATTGTTAAGTATAGTTGAATAATTGAAGCAAAAATGGGAAAGGTTTCGTGAATTGATTGGTGTATTGGGAAAATGTTTGCCTGAAATGGGGAAAAAATATACTGATTTTCTTCTGGTTCTAGAGGGAATGTGTTTCCTTGTCTACATCCATGGAACACGCTTTTCACTTTGCTTGTTTTGGTTAGTTTTCTGGAATGCTGAATGTTTGAAGGCTTGAATTTGGTTGTCATCACTTTTTTTTTTTAAATCTTTTATCGTTGGTTTTTCATTTGTTTTCCTTTTCCCAGTTTGTTTTCCAAACATGTCTGTTTGAATGTTTAGAAAAATAAGAACTTTTTTATGGGTTAATGATCGATTTTGTTTCCTATTGTTGTTTTTCATTGAGTCAACAATGAGGTGCTGCTGAAATATTAAGTAAATTTGAATAAATGAAGTAAAAATGGGAAAGTCTTCGTGAATTGATTGGTGTATTGGGAAAATTGTTTGCCTGAAATGGGAAAAACTCAGACTGATTTTTTCTTTTTTTTCTCTGGTTCTAGAGGGAATGTTTTTCCTTGTCTACATCCATGGAACACGTTTTTCATTTTGAACCATGTTGTATTGTTGTCTTGCTTTTCTGGTTTCAGATTTGTTCTTCTATGCTAACCATTTAATAAGACTGAAACTACTAGACAAGATTGGCTTTAACATTTTGCTCACACACGGAGGAGAATTTGGGGGCATTAATTAGGGCTACATAAAACTCTTCATGACACATAATATGTAGTAGAAACTCAAATAATTTAGTTAATGATATCTCTTTGGTATATGTCCCAAGACTTGAGACTGAATCTCACTTTGATCAGCGTAAGAGAGGGCTTGAAAGAAGGGTTCTCAGACCAAAATCTCTTGTTGTATGTGTCATGATTATTTTTTTAAGAAGAAAATCATATATCATAGCTAAAGAATTAGCCACTAGGAGTTTAGAACTGAGACATAAGCACAATCTTTTTAAGCAATTGTACTATTTGAATCCTTTAAGCCTTGGATGTATGTAAGGAATGGATAGAATCTTTGGGAGCAATTCTACTGTTTGAATCCATTAAGCCTTAGATGTAAGGAATGGATAGGACTAGGTTGAGGGATGTGCCTTGAGCATCAAATTTCATTTTGTGCATTTCAGAGGGTTGAAGATTTGTTAGGGAACGTGGAGCAATCACCATCGAAATCTCTGCAAGATGCACTTTTACCAACAATGAAGGCATTGATTTCTGATAAACTCTTGAGGCACTCAGATATGGATGTGAAGGTTTCAGCTGTGTCTTGTATTGGTCAAATTACAAGGATAACTGCACCAGATGCTCCTTATGGTGATGATCATATGAAGGTACACACACTACATTTCCTATTAAGAACAGTCTCAGGAACATGTAGGTTTAGTCAATCCTTTATTCTTTCTAATTTTTATGAGGTTTTGCTGCTGTACAGGAAATTTTTCAGTTGTCTGTAGCAGCTTTCGAAAAGTTGTCACAGTTCTCAGGCCGTTGTTATACCAAGGCAATGGCTATTCTTGATGTTATCGCAAAGGTCAGGTCGAGCTTGATAATGCTGGATCTTGAATGTGATGAGTTGATTTTCGAGATGTTTCAACATTTCTTGAATCACGTTCGGTAAGAGTTTTACTAGTGGTGTTTATTGCATTATTTATTGTCTCTCTTGTGTCTCTATGCGGCTAAACCTAAACTGTTTGTTGGTTATCTTGATGATAAAATATTTTCACTAGTACTACGTACATATATATTGTACAAACAAAAGTGTTATATATATATATTTATATATGTATATATAACATGGACTTTATTGTTTCTAATCTATAGTTTTATGAGCTTGAGCATTGATGTCCTGGTTGATTTAAATAATTGCATTATCATCTGCGAATGGGCCGTAAGTGTTGGTTTCTTATTGCTGAATGTTAAGGTCCAAACATCCAGATGCTGTATTTTCATCTATGGAAGCGATAATGTCACTGGTTTTAGATGAAAGTGAAGACATTCCCTTGGATCTCATCAGTCTTCTATTAGATAGTGTTAAAAAGGAAAATCAGGTAAATATTGAGATTGCCACGTTTTTCGTTTGCTTTGTTCCGTGTTATTTAGTTATATAAAGTGTTGTGTGTCTGATTTGTTCCATGTTTCAGGATACATCACCTATCTCTTGGAAATTAGGGGCGAGCGTTATCACTAATTGTGCTGCTACACTCAAACCCTATCTTATGGAAGCGGTGAAGTCGTTGGGCATTAATGTGGATGATTATGCTCAAATAGTGGTTTCCATATGCCAAACTGGAATGGAGGATCTCAAACATAAGTCTGCTACTGATGCAAGGGACAATTTGGTGGGTTCATATGTAAAATTTATCAACTCGTTTGGCATTCTAATAGTTTCTAACATCAAATATTTATATGCATACAGGAAACTGTACAACAAATCTATCGTCACCGGGAAAGTTGATTATTTATTCAATAGTCCTGTACACTCTAAGCTTTAGAAACACGGTCATATTGACATAAATTACAGTTTGCGGTATGTAATTTCTGATTGCATTGTCATACTTTCAGGAATATGAGGAAAGGTTGAAGAATGCAGGTTCAGACGAGCCATCACAGGTATTTAATTAGGACTTTCCAGTCATAAATTTTTTACTTGCAATTCTCTTTCCAACCATTACTCCTCTTGGATTAACAGGTAAATAATGTTTAACCTTTTTACAAACTTTCTGTTCTTTATATCAGGAGACAAAGGGACTTGCATCAGATGTTGTTTGTCCAAGGAAAACTAACCAAACTGCTGATGATACGAGCAAATCAACCAGTAATGGTGCTTCGTCAACTGGGAAAGATGACAATTCTTCCCAAATATTACAGCGTGGCTTCCTTTTAAAACATTCCAAAAGAGCTGATTCAGGTGGTGTTGCTGAACCTACTAGTCCACTCTCACGTAAGGCTGACAAAACTAAAAGTGAGCCAGACTCCATCCAAAAAATGAAAGGACGGAAACTAAATTCTTCGGCGAAGACTGAGGAAGGCAATCTCGGAAGAGCTTATTCAAGACATGTTGTTGAACCAAATGGCTCACCTACAGTTAAGATAGACAAATATGAAAGTGAGTCAGACTCTGTACCTAGAAAGAGAGAGCAGAAGAGAACTTCTTTGCAGAAGCCAGGGAAAGGCCATTCCTCAAGAGCCGATTCTAGTGGTATTGCTGAGCCTAACAGTTCACTCTCCATCAAGGAAGAAAAATCCAAACACAAGCCCGACTCTGCTGTTGAAAAGAGAGGCCAAAATGCAAAGTCTTTGGTGAATACAGAGGAAGGCCATTCCAAAAGAGCTGACACAAAAGTTGATTCTGCACCTAAAACTTTACTCTCTGTTAAGTCAGACAAGTCTGAAAATGAGCCAGATTCAGTTCCCAAAAAGAGAGGAAGAAAACCAAACTCTCTGATGAATCCAGAAGAAGGCTATGAACATTCTTGGATGCTGAGTGAAAGGAAAACCTTTGGACATGCTCGTTGCAGAAAGTCTCGAGAAAAGAGTACTGGTAGTTCACCATCTGGAAATTCGGTGTCCAGGAAGGCTGGAAATTCGGTGTCCAGGAAGGCCTCTTCTCTATCAACTCGTGAAAATGTGGGTAAGCCAGCTGGCTTGCAATCTGAACTGGTTGAGACTGTAGGAGATTCTCCATCCAAAGATCTTAAAAGGGCCTGCCTGAAGAGAAAAGGAGCCACATTGAGAACAGAAGCCAATACCAAGTCCCCATCGGTGTTGAAGGCAAAATTATTGAGTTCTGAGGCTGAGGAGAAAACTCCAAAAAAGGAACCTGAGGATACTGTTCCTGCAGAAGAGAAAGAAGATGAGAACTCAGCGAGACTTGGAGTTTCAGCAAAGGCAAATGACGAGACTGCCATTGCATCTGCACAGATGGAAGCAGAAGACCCTTGCGACCCCAAGGAGAAACTACAACAGTTTACTGTGAAGCTAAAAGCTGCAAGTGTCAATAAGAATTCATCAATCAGAAGTGGTCGTAAGAAAAAGAACAAGCTTGATGATTCTTCTAATAGAGATGTTAGTGAAGAATCTGGCCTTAAGGTACTGCCATAATTGTTCTACATCATTAGCAGTATAAATAAGTGTTAAATTCCTTCATTTCTGGGACTTTTCCCATGTTTATTATTTGGCTCGTCCACCCAGTAAATATTCCACTTTGCAGAACGTGGTCTTTGAGACTGGAACCAAGTCATCAAATGAAGACGGAAGTTACTTGGGAAAAAGCAGTAATACAATATTCAAGAGGAAGCGTGTCATTGGAAAGGAAGAGGTATGAAATGTGGACTAACTTTGAACTTCAACTTGTGTCTGGCTAGCAAAATTTGGATGTGTTTCGGTCATCATTTGTAATTTTGTCTCTTGTAAAGTACTCCTAAATCCTATTTTTGTTTAGTGATCTATGTTTTAAGGACATTTGGAACATTCTACTTTCAGATAATAATGCCTTTTCTATTCTGTTGCCACCCAATGTCTTTTTCCTTTAGGCTTTTTATCAGACAGGATAATACTCATTGTTTTGTTTATTTTTCTTATCCAGGCATCTGAATCACCTGATTTTGGGGAGCTCATGGTTGGCCGGAGAATAAAGGTTTGGTGGCCAATGGATAGAAAGTGAGTACTTTAGGATCTCTCCTGACTATCTAATATATAGGATGAATGGCACTAGAATTTCATAATGTTTTCTGAAGATCAGGATACTTCTGATCTTTGCATCTTGGGGTGGAATTCTTTTTTGGAACCTTGCAAACAATGCAGGATATGCAGTTATCAGCTGTAACATTTAGCACTTCAAATGTGTTATTTTTCCTATGTCATTGTCTGGATTTTCTTATCTACAGGTTTTATGAAGGTGTTATTGATTCTTATGACCCTATCAAAAAGAGGCACAAGGTAAATTCACTTTATTCTGTTCTCTTGTATCACAAAGTGAGTACAATCCTTCGATGCGTGTGTCTACGAAGTTTAAGGAGTTTGATTTGTGATACTTACTTTGCCATACCCCGGGTTTATCCATCTCCATCCAGCCTTTTGTGTTATTCAGCAACCGTTTGAACTCTCTAGCATTCTCCTTACAAGTCCTTTTTGGATATCATTGACTTGAACTAAATCATTCAACGCTGTATCATTACTCTGTTTGGCCGTTTGTGTCCTCAGTCAGGGCTATTTTTTGCATTCCTTATGCTAGTGTAAAGTCTGAATTTTAACATATTGTGTAGGTGTGCTACATTGATGGTGATGTAGAAATATTAAACATGAAAAACCAACGATGGGTTACGGTTGGAAATGATGCTTTGGCAGATGAAGTGCGTATTTTTTCCTTGGCTTGTTATCTTGTACCATTTTTTTTTTTTTTCCCCACTCCAAGAATCGAAATAAACTGCTTTTCTGTAATTTTATTGTGATTACGTACTAACAGGGTGAAAAGGCTGATGTTCCAGGACTAGACAGTTCAACCCCTATGTAAGTATCACTTAGTGTACGTAGTGTTTTATGGAACCCATGTTACTAGTTATGCCTTTGCCAATTGTTTGGTCGTTTATGGTTGTACTTCTGATTTGAATGGTTAAATTCAAGTTGATTGCTCTTCAGCCATTGGTTGTAGCAAAGTGCCATATTCTGGGGATGCCAATAACAATGTCACAAAAAGAAAAAATGTAGTACGGTTAAGTTAAATCCCCAATCTGGTCTTGAAAGGGGAAAAAGAATGTTGATTGTGTGCAGTCATTGCTCTTGATCCTAAATTATTTATAGGTTTTTTTTGCTATTTTGCTTCAATTTTCATTGAATGACGGCTTACTTTATGCAATTGTTGTTGTATATTGATTGGTTCTACATGTTCAGCAGTCCGAAGAAGGAGAAACAGAAAACAAAGTCGGATCAGAAAAAACAAGCAAGGGATGATTCTTCCTCAGAAAGGTTGGTTTAATCACTCTTCCTTTCACCAACTCTTGATCCTTTGCACAGTGACACATGAATTTTAGCTTATTCAGTGGTTCTTTGTGTTCAGCAATCTGCAAAAAGGAAAGCGGAAAACAAAGTCAAATCAGAAAAGTCCAGTGAAAAAATCAAGTCAAGAAAAGGAAGGGAAGGCTGATTATTCCTCAGAAAGGTTGGCTTAGAATTTTGTGTCACTCTTCTTACCTACTCTTGATACTTTGGCCTTGGTTTGCACAAACACTCACACCCCACGAACCAAGCTACAAAGAGTTTGGTGTTGGGCAATTATGTGTACATTTTCGTGACTGCTTTTACATGTTCTGCAGTCCTCTTCGCGGAAGAGGAAAAGCAAAGCCAGACCAGGACAAACAAGCTAAAAGGTCAGGTCAAGCAAAGGCTCGTTCTTCCTCAAAAAGGTTTGTTTACGTTTACATTCTTACCAATACTCGGGTACTTTTGTCTTCAATTTTCATGAACACTTGAGCACAATATATCAAGCTTCAACAAGTTTGCTGGTTTGCACACTTCTTTGAATTTTTACTCATTGACTACACTTGCAGCACTCCTCGAAGTGGGAAACTGAAAACAAAGTCAGACCAGGGAACACAAGAGAAAAAGATAAATCAAGAAAAGAAAGCAAAAGATGATTCTTCCTCTGAAAGGTTGGTTCTCTTGCCAATTCCTGATAACTTGTGCTTGGCTTATTTGAACACTTGGAATGTTGAACGTTTCTAGCAAAGAGTCGTTTTTTTGTGCAATGTGTCACACATGACTTTTTACTTATTGACCTTGTTCTGCATTTTCAGCAATGCACAAAAGGGAAAACGGAAAAGAAAGTCAGACGAGGGAAAACAAGCAGAAGAATCAGATGAATCAAAACCGGTGAAGGCTGATTCTTCCGCAAAACGGTTGGTTTACATACACTCTTCCTCTTAACCAACTCTTAAATACTTTTACCCCTTGGTTTACATGGGGTCTTAAGCAGGTCGGGCCTAGCTGCGCAAAGTGGCAAACATGAATTTCTACTCATTGACTTGTCTTATATTTTCAGCAATCCAAAAAAGGGGAAACAGATACAAAAGTCAGATGAGTCAAAAAAAGCACAGGCTGAATCTTCCTCAGAAAGGTAGTGTAGTCTCTTCAACCAACCAACTCTTAAAATACTCTCAAGCCTTGGTTAGCTACATTGACATGAGTTTGTGGTTTGTGAAATATGGCAAACATGGAATTTTACTCATTGACTCGTTTTATATTTTCAGCAATCCTCAAAAGGGAATACAGAAAAGGAAGCCAGATGGGAAAAACCAAGCTGACAACGCTGATGAATCCAAGCAAGCAAAGGCTGATACTTCGTCAAAAAGGTCGGTTTACATGAACATTTAAGCACCATGGACTAAGTTACAAAAGTACGGTGGTTGGTTGAAACTTTTCATTTGTTCATGTTGCTTCCCTAACTGATGATATTGATGCCCTTCTAGAATCAAAGTGCCTGCACCAGAAACCAACCTCGATGGTGACATCAAATCTGCGGATGGTGCAATGCTGAAAGATGATGGCCAAATATCTGCTGGAGATTTGAAGGCAGATACACAGAAGACTACTGCTGACTGCAAGAAAGCAAGTCCCGACACCGTGGCCTCAGCTGAAGGAAAGATCCCCGAAGTTGATGCCGGATTTGACAGTGAGGAATGTGCCAACAAACTGGTGGAAATGAGCAAAGGTGGGAAGGAGGAGTGATTTTTCTGTTCATCCGCATTCAGAGAAGTCCCTGGACGGAGAAACTCGGTGAGGGGAGGACTCAAGAATGCATATTTTTGACTTGGTTAAAGATAGTGTCGTTTTGTCGTTGTTGTTTTGTTTTAGTTGTACACAGAAAACTTGGCCACAGATATGGGTTTAGCTCACCCCCCAAGTTTTCATTTCATTTCAGTGTGATTTTGATTATTATTATTAGTATTTTGTAAAAGGAGAACGCTCAAACTCTCATATTATATTATATATCACCTTTTTTAATTATTATTTTGATCTTTTGAGTTTTTAATTTGTGATTTTTCGTTTGTGGCTTTTGTCTCTGCTTTGTGAGCTCCATGTTTCTCCTTTTGTCGTGCGCATGCATGCACACAACAGAAGTATATGAACCTTTCATAAACTGGTTGGGCTTTGATAAGAAGAGGCCTTATGCTAGATCAACATCAAGATTTTAATCCTAATAAAAGTCCCCGTATGCTAGATCTGTCCAGGATTCTCTATTTATTTACCATGGAGCATTCAGATGATGGACCATAACAGTCTAGGAAGGACTATTAAGACTAACCTTCAAAATTGGTAGTATGGAAACTTTGTGCATGTATTGGAGGGCTAATGTTCGCAATTAAAATAATTTGAGAGTTCAAGATAAGATCCTAATTCTATCTGTGTGAGCATTTCTAGGATTAAGATCTCCTTTTGTTTGGCAACGGTGGTTTACATAACTTTGTCAGTTATAAATAGTGTAAAGTATTCACATGTTATAATAACAATAAAAAAATCGTTATAGTGTAAAGTTTTCACATGCTACAGTAAAAACAGTTCTAACCAATGGTTCCTACCATCATACCATATGCCCTACAAGAATTGTTCACAGGTTTAGGATTATAATTAGGATCTTCTTGTTTTTCTTCTGATTGCTGCTCAGAAAGCCCCTGATCAAATGATTCTACATTTTTCTCTCATGATCAAGGCTTCAAAATGCATGGATTATGAAAAATGCTTCTCAGCCCCCTCCGACTCATACGCATCAGTGACAAAACCACCTCTGATGTGTAGGAGCCCGGCGGGGGCTTAATAGAACTGCTTATGGACTATAGATGCTCAGATCCTATCAATTGCAAATTATAAAATCCTTTTCCCAAACATGTAAGCTACCAAATCATGAGATAAGTACCAAAGTTGTTAAAATTATTATTTTTCAAGATCAGAACCTTCCACGGTTGTACAACTAGAAACAACTTGTGTTATTTTTACTGGTAAGTCAATTAGTTGTAGACAAGTCTACTTAAGGCTAGTTAATTAGTGCAAATTTTCAGAACTCATGAAAGCAACCATTTCATTACGAGTTTCCTTGAAGCTTTTGTTCTTTCTTTGAGATCAATTCACAAAGATCTAACGTTGGTTTGCGTAAAAAATTATTTAATACTTTTCCTACAACAGAAATTTGCCGTTTCACCACGTTATATTTCTCTAACATGTACTCTATCCTTTTTTTTTTTGGTTAAGCAAGAGTGATAGGTCCGAAATGAAAACAATCCAAGGTCCATGATTTAAGCCGTAGTAGACTAATTACGGACAAGTTCGACGAAACTATTATCGGTAGGTGCAACCAAAAATTACGTAGTGCATTGCATATGTACGCAAGGATTATGGTACAAGTGCGACGGTCCTCAATCTCTTAAGATAAAATGGACCAAAGCAAGATAAGTTTTAGCGGTCTTCACATCGGCTAGCGTAAAGTCCAAGGCAAAACTGTGAAAGCTTAGATCCAAAACGGACAAAATCATTCCAAGTGAAGGTGTTGATCATGACAATAAGTTAATGTGGTTTTTTTAATCGAAAGTTAATGTGGTAATATAGGCAAATAAATATAATCTCTTAAGCTGTAACAAGGAGATTTCATCTTAAGTATAGGAATTGAGCCAAATAGCAGGAAAATATATTAATAAATTAATTTAGGCGCTTAAACAAAAAGCGTACAAAATGGACCATTTCTTCCACAAGTAAGTCGAAAATTCCACGGGCAAGTCAGAAAATGTGTAATACCTATGTCATAATGCTATATTCTATTCACACTATATGTTTGAACTATACGCACGTTATTTTTCCTTGGGATGTTTATTTTTGTTCTCATCGGTCTTACTTTAACTACCAAACGCGGCAAAGAAAAAATAAATAAAAAAAAAAAACTCGTAAACCTAATACTTTTGAACTTAACAATGTCAAAACAATGAGATTTGTTTGAGTTTTCGGTATAGTACTTTTGAGAATATAATGATCACCAGAGTCTTTATTGTGCTAGCATTTTCCATAAAGTTTAAAAATTTCAAATCCATCCAAGTGGGAGGTTTGGTTAGTTTTAATTTATCGTTTCTGAAAATTTAATATTATATATGGTTTGGTGGACATATATGTCAAAGCATATATTCCTACCCGTTGATCAAAGTGGCCCGGCTTATTACAATTGGACACGAGATCTGCATGATGAATTTAACTTATAAAATTTGCAGCAAAAACGGTTCATAATGTCTAGTATGACATATATAGGCATATATGCAGCAATAATTATTAACTAACTGGGCTATTATAGTGTATACACGTGGATTGTATAGCCGTCAAAAGGGGCTGCTTTTTGGATGAGTTTTATTAAAACCCATTATTTGCACGACACGCTAGGCCTGAGCGAGTGTTAGAACTTGTATTTGTTTACATATCAAAATTGTATATGTGCATTGGACACCTTCTCTTCTCAAGCTAGTTTTTGAGGATGAGTTGTACGGAAACCAATTCAATAAATGTAAGATATATTTGTCTAAGGTCACGAAGCTTGATTTTTGGTGTGACAGCCTCTCATTGGTACCATATATATGTAGACACACATGGCGAGAACCTTTTAACTGGATTTTGGTTTGTTGAGATAAACGTTGTTGTTTCTTTGGCTTTAGAATTTAATGCTGCAGACATGTGTATACATGCAGGTACAATTGTTATATATATATATATATATATATATTGTACAAGTGTTACAAGAATTCTCGGCGAAAAAAGAGCTTTTTGATAAAGAAACTTCCTTTAACTGGAGGAAGTATAAATGAAGTCGTTTAAACAGTCCATCAAGAACAAGAACTATCTCTGATTGGAGCTAGTTCTACTACTATTAGGACCACTAAAACAGACGATAAAACATAAAGGGACAAATAACGAGTGTCGAAGCAAAAACAAAAAAAACCCTTGAACACCACTTAACATAGAGTTCGACAATGGCTCGTTGCAACGACTCATCGACTAGCAAACTCAATCGACAGAAACTAGTTCCTCCATATTAGATGCAAAAACGACTCGAACTAGATACAATGTTAACGGACCATAAACAACTCAGACTAGATACAGATCTAGCCGACTATAACTATAAATTCTACTTCTTACAAGCAGGTAAACCACATAAAATAAGTCTGGAGATGAGGAATTAATCTCCATTAATATAAACATATCAAAACAACACATAAAAAATATAAAAAGTGAGGCGAAAATATCGCTATTTTTTTTGAGCAAACGATGCGACCTCCACAGCGATCTTCGTCACTAAAATCTGTCACCGCTAGCCACCCAGACACACGAAGCTCCCTTTTTCGGCCACTTGCCCGACGGAGGATACTTACGGCCTCTCCGCCACCATTCCCATGGCTACCCTAGAGCCACCGCGCCCCATGCAACACTTGCGGCACGAACCCATATGGGCCCTTCAACGCCGATGCCGTATGGGTGGCAGCAAAGCCCACCCAACTCATGCCCGAGCTAAACCATCGAGGCTCCTCCCAGGCGCCTTCAACTCAGCCCATATCCGGTTGAGCTCCACGCTCCTCACGGCGGCCGCAGACGGCCCGGCCCTCCTTGATGTTGAACACGTATCGGCAAAAGACCGTCATAATCTGGCTCTGCACCCAGCTCTGGCCTGCTCTGATTGCATCTCCCTTGGCTGCACAAAATCTAGCTTCGCGTAGATCGCCTGTCAACCACTCGTTAGATGGAAAACGGAGGCCAACAGGTCGGCGATGTGCCGGCCTGCCAGCCACAGCTCTCTCTCTCTCTTCGCAAAGGCTCTTTCTCTCACTCGCACTCTCTGAAAGGCAATAGGATATTACGGATAAACCCTCGCCACGTGCGAAAAACGATTTTAATCGTTAATTTGTTTGAAGAGAATATTTTCTCTTCACAACTATTGTCCGCATGTTCCAAAGCGGTTCCTTCGAGACACGCTTTGGTGGATTGGGAACTTCTGGGGCCCCATTATTTTCTCTCTTTTTTCAACGAATGATCCTAACTCATAATAGGGATGAGTAACTAATTTTATATATAAATTTTTTAATATTGTGTTATTGAAATGCCACGTTTTACAATGTGCTTTCAATGTAAACATCATTTGGTCAAGTTGAAAGTCCAATTCAAAGACCATTTAATTAGGAGATTGATTAATAAAGTATTTGAGAGCATTGATTGGAACTAAATTTGATTAAAGTCGATGTTACATGTAAGAGTTTTATTTAACTTATTTTTTTGAATAATTGTAGTATATGAGAGTTTTATATTATTTTAATCAAAAGTTTTGATTAAGACTAAAAGTGCCAAACACTTGATAAATTGATCAAATTTAAGGTGTTATGAAGTATGTTCAAATGGTTTTTTTAATTTTTTCATGAGAGGTTTTTCATTCTTGTCCAAAAGGAAAAATATATGTTTATGTGTGTACAGAATTTGAAGTAATAAATCGTCCCTACGAATAAGTTCAATAAGAAAATAATTTTTTTTTTTTGTTTTTAAAAAAGAAGCCTCTAGAAGCCATCAGATCAATAGCTAGAACGGTCGGTGAGAAATGCAAATATGCCGGAAGACCAAAGCACTCCAACCTCCAACTTTATCGCCCTCTCCTTGTCCATTACTTTTCTTCTCAGCCTTTTGATTTTGTGGAACGTGGTCTTAAATCCATCCTTTTTTTAAAAAAAAAAATCCACTCAATAAAGGAGCATGCTCTCATTTCATTTATTTTTATTTTTATTTTTGTTTTTTGCTCACGTTTGTAGAAGAAATTCTTTTTGTGAAATAAAAGAGACTAGAGATTAGAAGCTGGCCTTTTCTTCTTGATTGTTTTTCTGTTGCTTGGAGAGATTCTGGTTAAGTTTTATAACAAATTAAGCCAATATAAATTAATACGTAGTTACGCATTTTAGACTTTAATTACAAACCTGCGGTACCACATGGGTTGACAATTAGCTACAAGATGCCTACGTGTTTGTCAAATTGTCAAAGGAGGGTAACTGAAAAATAAATTATTTCTATCCAATCAATATCAAATTTTTTTTTATAGAACTAATGATTAAAAAATAAATTTTTATCAATAAAATATTTTTTTCAATATCTACGTTAGAAAATAAATCTCCATCTTATCAAAGAAAAGGGGGTATAATTTTTAAGATGGCGTGATTTATTTACCAAATCCTTGGCTTGTGTCATGCTGTCGTCAATCTCATGCCAGGCGTTATTGCCAAACAATATTTTGGTGATGCCGTTGCTTCTGGTAACTCTGCAACGACTCCAACAAAGCAATATGCTTGTACTCCCCTGACGGTTTACTCTCTCAAAATGTGCGCTGTACTTTCTCATCTTTTTCATTTTTCTCTCTGTTTCTTTTTTTCCCTTTTTTTTTTTTTTTTTGGGTATTTAATGAAAGCAGCATAGTGGAGCTGCTGCAGGTCGCTGGCATATTTACATTGACAAAAAGCAACATATGGTAAAAGATAATATGATGAAAAATTCTTTTCATCGAATGGCTTAAAATCTCGTTATTTTTAAAATAATAAGCCTAATTTTATATTAATTAGTATTAGATTGATTGTTTCGTGAGTAATAAAATTCAGTCCGAAAAGATTCTATAAGAGTTTTGTGACACTTGTTATTTTTTTTAACGTGTATTAAGGTGATTAAATTAATTTTTAGTGTGCCAATAAAAAAAAATTTGTTTCATTCAAAATCTATTTCACAATATTTATTTTTATCTATTTTTTTATATTTTCTAAAATTCATCTATACTTGTTTAGTATGTTTACTAAAAAGCGTTGAAACTTTTAATAAATTTCAAAAATGTAATTTTGACATTATGTGGGCTAAAGTCTCCCGAAGAGACAAATAAAACTCATTCTTATCAACTATGTTTCCTCAATTATTTCACTCAACAATCTCTTTTTTCCTCATGTCTCTTGTCTTTCCCCTGCTCTTCTTTCTTTCCTTCCTCTTCTTTTCTTCTTTTTCTCTATCACGGTGAGACAAGGTAAAAGAAGATCAAAGGGAACCTCAAGCAATCCTTACACAAAAGTCTCTATCTCTTTCTCACGTCTTCCACTCTATTTTCTTACTGAAACAAAATAATCCCAAGGCAGCCCATATTCTTGTCCAAAAATTAGCCAAAACCGTCACCTTCATGGCCAACAAACCCCAAGAGTTCAAGCTTGATTTTTAATTCAAACTTTGGTGCTTTTCAAAGTAGTTTTGAAGTAGGTTTTCTTTAATCTAAACTTGGTTTTTAGTATGTGTTTTCTCCATGTTTAATGTATAATTTTCGTGTTCAAAGTTCATGCAAATTTCTAGTTATGTTAACATGTATATTTAAGCATTTATGAACAAAAACTTGAGTCTTGAGTTAAAACTCACAACCAACCTTTATTTTAGGTTGACAACAATGTTAGAAACATGTTAGGAATGTTTAGAACTAGTTTCCATTACTCTATGGTTAATGTTTTAAAGTTTTGAGCTTAAAGGGCAAACTTAAGCATGTTTTCGTCATTATTTACAAGAAAGGCTAGAAATATGATTCGATAATGATTTTGGTATAAAAGTGATGAGAAAATGTTTATTGTGATTATATAATGCATGCTACATATTTTGGAATGGTTTTGAGATTTTGAACAAGGATAATAGGTTTTGGGTTAAAGAAAAACTTGACATTCGATAAACTTTGTAATACCTCTATAGGCAATGGCTATTTCTTGAAATTCTGGAATTAAATGAAAATGAATTTTGTAAATTAGTTTGCATATTTAAAAAAGTAGATATCCTAAGCTTTCAAACGAACTATCATGAACCTACATTGGAGTTGTATTTTATTTTCTATTAATTTTTCAATTTTCGGATTAGAAACTAATAAACTTGCCAATGGTAGTATATCATATATTTATCTTAAGTAAACCACTTGTTAACCAGTGTGCTGATTGTAAATAGTGAACCTGCTCTTTTTGCAAAAGTGTACTACTGGTTTGTCATAGTATACCAACTGCTTACCTGAACCAAGAACCCAACTTTGCTCATCTCTTAATTCCTCAATGCCTTGCAACCTTTCAACACTATCCTAAGTGATTTATGAATCTTATTAGGAACTAAAATATATAGATTACTTGTTTACATTTTATAGTGTGTTAAGACAAAAATTGTTACTTTGGTATTCAAAAAGAAATTTGCATAAAAACTTTAATGGCACACTAGTGAGATGGATTTACACATGATTTATTTATGAATATGGTTGTATGTTGTGTTTTAGTTTTAATTGTCTTTATGCATGACTTAGGATCAATGGAGTATGGAGCTAACGTTAATTAATTCAGAGATTAAAAGATTGTTGATAAGCTTGGAAGGTATGGATTCTATTACTCATCTTTTTTGAGGTTTTGATAAATTAAAATTTATTGTTTTATGTTGCAAGATATGCATATGCTATTTTGAATGTATATGATTATATCTATGACATAATGATGTGAAACTCGTCCTGTATTGTACAACGAGGAACATAATGATTTGACACATGTTATAAATTGAGAAGCATGGTTAGGAAGACTAACTCTATAAATAACGGATGAATATAGAGAAATTATGAGAGGTGAAGAGGGCGACGGTTATGTCTTTGGGCACGAATACCTTAAAAGGTAAAATAGGGGGAGGTGATGACGCTCCCTTGGGTCGAAAGTCCCATAACATACTGTACATGAATCGACTTGGTGAGGATCTAGGATTTGATATCCCTTCACCGGAACATCCTTTGAATGTTTAGAGGGTGGTCAAGAGCACCCACTTAGGTTTCGATGAGTTAAGTGATACTCTATTGAATGTGGATACCTAAGAATAATGATGAATTGTAACAATTATATACATATATGTATATGTATGAAACTTGGTAATAATATTTACGGTATCCACGGAATATGATCATAATAATCTCATAATTTGGATAATGATGAAAACTAACTAACCATGCAGGTTTAATGTGGTAAAGAATAAAAACTTAAGGTGAGTAATGGTTTTTCTTTACTGAGCATGTTGTCGTTCATTCCCTTATATTTTCATATTTTCAGGACTCACTAAGTGTGAGGCGACTACAAGAAAAATAATTGAGGAAACTATGTAGCTATATTACATTGGGATTGCTTCAATTATTAAGAATGTTTTTCATGATAATGTAAGCATTGATTGTTACTTTCTGTGATTGTATTAAGATATGTTGAAGGTTGAAATGATGATGATGACAGTTTTTATATTATTAAATTTAAGGTGTTACATTAAACTGTAGTTTAATTGTCATTTATATTTATATTTTTCATTTGAGAGTTTTCATTTAAGTCCCAAGCAATCTTATTTTTGAAGTTTTCCTTTTATTTTTGATTTTTATTTTAATTCATTAAAAACTGTTAACCCCCATATAGGGGCGTTACATGTTCTCTCATATGCTACAATTAATTTGTAAAACAAAGAATGACATCAATTGGCTACTAGAACAGTCAAAACTCCATAGACAGCTATGCTACAGTTTTTAAGTCTCATATCCTCTCATATTGACTAATTTTATACATATTAAAATTTACAAGGGTATATATGGTGATTGCAAATCCTGTTTGAGTAAGGAAACTAACATCAAAATGAAACATTTTGTGAGGTTTAACCTATGAGTTATTTCTTTTTTAGTGTTTACTTAATTATTTAATACTATAATGAAAACAATCTCATTTTATTTCTATTGTTTACTTACTTAAAAATAATAATCTTATTTAATGTAATTACTAAAATATCATTTTTTACATAACTAATATCTTTTAAATAATAAACATTTAAATTTGGACATATAAGTAAATACGGTATTGATTCCCTTTGATAGGAAATCAATATTAAAAGATAGAATTGGTATTCTTTTTCTTCATTTTTATTGTCAATTAGAAGCCTTAATTCTATTGATAAAGAAAAATATGCGAATGAAAAATAAATAAGAACACACGAAATTTATAGTGATTCACCCTCGATGTGGGAGCTCCGTCCACTTTCAACCGTTGAAGAGTGATTCACTATGACGATGAAAAAGTTTACAAGAAAAAAATTACACTCTCTATAGAATTTTTCTCTAGCCTCTCTCTCACTCTAATTTTCTAAGTGACATCACACACAATAAAAGAATACAACCTATCTATATATAGGTTTACAAAAAATAGATAATAAACCACAAAAAACACATAAAACACGCGTCAAGCCTGGACATGATCGAGACCTTGCCCCTCAGTTGGCACGGCCGCGTGAATTTTCATTCGCACTACAAAATTCGCTTCACTCCAAACGCGGCTGGTGCTTTTCAGTGCCCCGCGCATGGGTTCTATCCCCCCAAGCGGCCGCATGCCCCTCATTGCGTTGGGTTGCACCTGTCTTAGCTCCAATGTGTAATTTTCTTGTTTTTCTCTTTTTCTTGCTCTTCTTAGTAAAATTTTGGTGCTATTCTAAAAGGCGTTAAATTTAACACCATATTTCTTAACAATTTCTTATATTGTGATGGGCAGAGTTTTCAACTTAGGTTGAGTCTTGTCGTCTTGGAATTTTCTTTATAACCCAGTATTGTTTGATATGTGAGGCCCAAAGAGGAGTCCTCACTACTTAGATTGCATGACTACAAAGAATTGTAAAAGAAAAGCAAAAGTACTTAGGGCCACAAATATACCACTTTTGGTCTCTTTCGGTTTCGTTTGAAAGACGAAATAAATTAACACATTTCTTTTTACAGTAGGAATCCCTATATCGCGATTTGACGGCGTACATTTCTCAACATTAAAGTTGCTCGGCAAAGTTGGTAACAATAAATCTTTTTAGCGAGGGAGTTAAAAAACAAAAAATTATTACAATATAATATTTTTATATGCTATAATTTATTAAATTAAAAATTAATTCTAATTAATTTTGTTAAACATAATATCACACCACAATAAATAAGTGTACCAATTTAACAGATTATATAAATGTATCAGTTTAAAACAAAATCCTATTGATGCAATATAATATAATTCAATCTCACGGTAAAATGAGAAAAAAAAAAACCATAAAAAAAGTTTTTATATTTATCCCGCGGTAGGTGAGTCTGGTGAGGGGATTTGCTTATAAAACCAGCAACGAGGCATCCCCCACTTGCATCCATGACGCTTGGCAAACACTAAAGCACTCATACTTTCATATTCATATCATCCAATACCACCCTTTTCCTCACCTTTTTTCCCCTTACTTTCTCCCGTTCTTATCAACCCACGAAAAGGCATATTAATTGTGCTAAAAATAGTGTAAAAGCCAGAATCAAAAAGCCAAAAAAAAAAAAAAAATGCCTGTGGACAGCAGTGCTTTGCCGAGTCATGGACAAACCGTATGTGTCACTGGCGCCGGAGGATTCATTGCCTCTTGGCTCGTCAAGCTCTTGCTTGAACGTGGCTATACTGTCAAAGGAACCGTCAGAAACCCAGGTTTGTAAAAATATCTTGATCATTGATTTTTCTTTTGATTATAAATATATATATGGTGTGCTTTATATATATATAACACATATATATATTTGGTTTGATTGTAGATGACCCGAAGAATAGTCACTTGAGAGAGTTTGAAGGAGCGAAAGAGAGGTTGATTCTGTGCAAAACTGATCTTCTGGATTATGAGAGCCTCAGAGAAGCCATCAATGGTTGCCATGGCGTTTTCCATACGGCATCTCCTGTTACTGATGATCCGGTAATTAATTTTATAATTAATTTTTTTAATTAGCTTCTTTCTGAAATGTTTATATATAAAAAAAAATTAAAGTACTCACCACCATTGAAAGAAGAGAACCAAGAAAAGAAATTAACAAAAGGAAAGAAGAACGAAATGGACACTTTACTTCAATCCAACTCCATAGCATATGCGGCCAACATGGTGGTGGGTCCCATAAGAATTTTCTTCTAAATTGTGGAACGGGGTTAAATTATTCTGGTAAGAAACTTAGATATGTAATGTTATTATAACTGTGTTTTGGTGGATTTGTTGTTTCCTTTGGATTCTCCATCTACTTTTGTGAAAGAAAAATGATACATAGGAAAACTTAAATCAAATGTAATTAATGCAATTGAATAATATATATTCAGCGAAAATAATAATAATAAAAGATAAAATAAAATGAACAGGAGCAAATGGTGGAACCGGCGGTGAATGGGACCACGAACGTCATAGCGGCAGCGGCGGAGGCGAAGGTGCGGCGCGTGGTGTTCACGTCGTCAATCGGGGCGGTCCACATGGACCCAAATCGGAGCCCGGACGCTGTCGTTGACGAGTCTTGCTGGAGTGACCTTGAGTTTTGCAAGAACACCCGGGTACGTACTTTGATCCTGTTTCTGCCCTTCTATTGTCAATAAAATCACACATAAATTAGTTGAGAAATAAATTACTAAGTTTTAATGAGTAAAATACAATCTTTTTGGTGAATGAATAGATATTGAAAAACGATCTACCCTCCTACAATCGATATTTTTAATTTTCTTTGTGGTCTAGAATTGGTGGAAGTTGTCTTTCAAATAGAGAGGAGGGAGAAATTGAGCAATAATGTGGGTCACTAAAGTAAATGAACTTCCGTTTAAAAGACGAAATCTGGTTTAATTACACTCTCAACAACCAAAATGTTTTTTTTTTTTTTTTTTGGGTGGGCCTGATAGTAATGGACTAACCAATGTTTTTAAAATTTCAAGAGTGCTAATATGGTTTATAAATTAGTGTAAAAGGTGCATAACACATTGATTAGGTTGGAAGTCGGACATGTGATAATGACAGAATATTTGGACTGATCATACCTCGTTTCATAAGGGCTAATATAGAATATGCATCACAGATTTAGAACATAACCTTTTTTTTTTAATCTTTTACTCAGATTTTATAAGGGATAAACCTTAGCCGTCCTTCAAAAGTTTATATCAAGTCACTATCAAATTCATCTTATTCTTTTGTCAAACTAATACAAATGTGTTTGACTGACCTGTTTGATATTAGTTGGTTGTAATTAATTTTTCAGTTAAAAATAGTATAAAGTTCTCATATGTTATAGTTAAAGCAAAAAAATTGGTACAATATAAAACTCTCATATATTATAGTATTTACAGTTTTAACCAAATGGTCATGCCAAACATCCTACTACCACAACTCAATTATTAACACATACAACATTATCTAATTACTAGCCCTTTCTTGATATTGCAGAACTGGTACTGCTATGGGAAGGCGGTGGCGGAGCAAGCGGCATGCAAAGTGGCGAAAGAGAAAGGGGTGGACTTGGTGGTAGTGATCCCGGTGCTTGTCCTTGGACCACTTCTTCAGCCAACAATGAACGCCAGCACTATTCACATCCTCAAGTACTTGACTGGCTCAGCCAAGACTTTTGCCAACTCAGTTCAGGCTTATGTCCATGTCAAGGATGTTGCCCTGGCCCACGTCCTTGTATTCGAGGCACCAGCCGCCTCCGGCCGCTATCTCTGTGCCGAGAGCGTGCTTCACCGCGGTGAGGTGGTTGAGATCCTGGCCAAATTCTTCCCTGAGTATCCTATTCCATTAAAGTAAGCATACACTTTTTCTCTTTAGCATTGTTGGTTAGTCATAACTATTCACCCGTTACATGAAGCCAAAAATATGTCATTCTTTCTAAGGGCCAGTAGTACTCCAATTACATAGTGGGGCACTGCGAAGAAAATCAGAGATATTTTTTTACTGAATGAGAGCATAGTATCTATTTTAATTATTAAGTAGCGGTATAGTTATAATTTTTCTCATATATAGTTATAATTTTTCTCATATATACAGTGGGGGCACAATTCATATTTTATAAGAACTTCAGGTTAAAAATCATTTTAGAGGGAAGGAATACGAAGAACTCTCCTTAATTTATGACGTATTTAACTCTTCAGCATTGAGAGAAAGTAGCTTGAGAAGTGTAACACATTGTGAATATATTAGTTTGTTATTAACCTTGTCTTTAGCAAGTGGTTGTCACTTTTAGTTATAAATAGTATAAACCTCTCACATGTTAAAGTAACAATTAAAAAAATCGTTACAGTATAAAACTCTCACATGCTACAGTAAAAATAGTTTTAACCAACAGTTTTCACTACTCTTTCAAATATCTTATAAATTACCAACTCAATAAAAAATTTAAGGTTGTCGCATAGTACTTTAATCATTTATTTTTTTTAAATTTAGAGAAGGAAATTACGTAATAGCTTGTAAAAAAAAATGGCCAGCATCCTTTTCCTTCCTATTTCTTTAACGCGTTTTACCTGTTTTTTCGGGTCATTTTATGGTGAGAATTCGACTTGTTCGCTTGTATCTGGAATCAATAGCCCACGTTGGAGGGTGTGGGGGAGGCTATTTTGGATTAATAGGACGCATGGGTTGCATGAATTAAAAAATGGGTTGCATGAATAAAAAGAAAAAAGAAAAATGACCCACCATAGGCATTCTAGATTTGTAACATGGCGTCCCCAATATAAAAGTACTGATGCTTTAAAAAATATTTTTTAGGCGAAAAAATAATTTTTTTTCTGATATAAAAAATTGTAGTGGGCCTGGGTGTGCAGTAGGTGAACTCCCTTTTGACTTGTCCATTCAGAACGACAGGGATTTGAGACAATCATGGAGCCCAAGAGTCCTCATAGTATAATAAATAATACAAATATGTGTGGAGCTGGGGCGTTCTCACCAACCACCATGTCACATCCTTTTTGGGCTAAACATGTCACAGTCATACTCTGTTCTATCTCAACTTTGTGGGCTCCACCTAGGGCCATTTTCTTGGCCTCATGGTCATCCATTGAAATGCTAGAGTATTTTTCAGAGCAAGTCAGAATTTGGCGAGATTTGGACGAATATTACTTCTATAGAATTAAAATTCAAATACTTCCAAACTTTGTGCGAAATTCAACCTTAATGTTCACCGCTAATAAGCATGTGAATAACTAGGCTTCGAAAGTGATATCGAGCTAGATCAATGACAACATATGAGCATGATGGAGGCTCCACTAGTCCAACATCTCATTTAGAGGGTGTTTGATATGGTGGTTAGGATTGTAAATATTGTAACATATAAGAATTTTACACTGTAATAATTTTTTTTTTACTTTTATTATAACATATGAAAGCTTTACATTATTTCTAGCTAAAAAATTAGTTAGAATCAACTAATGCTGGATAAACTACTAACCTAATAGGCGTTAGGCCTCATAGTTGGTTGGTCCCTGCACCTATTAGGTTTGATGAGACCCACGCATGGTCTTAAGCATTTTTTTTTATTATACTTATTTTTTACTTACTTTGAGAAAAATATATACTTATTTTGTTTTCCATTTAAATTATGTGACCAAAATGCATGTTTGTTACCTCATGTGTGTTTATAGGTGTTCAGATGAAGTGAATCCCAGAAAAAAGCCGTACAAGTTCACAAACCAGAAGCTAAAGGACCTGGGCTTGGAGTTCACCCCAGTGAAGAAGTGCCTATACGAGGCCGTTAAGAGCTTGCAGGAGAAAGGTCACCTTCCTGTCCCCACACCTAATGAAGATTCTATCAAAATCCAAC
Source organism: Artocarpus hirsutus (assembly GCA_946598075.1). Lineage (NCBI taxonomy): Eukaryota > Viridiplantae > Streptophyta > Magnoliopsida > Rosales > Moraceae > Artocarpus > Artocarpus hirsutus. The sequence continues at coordinate 54,526 of CAMOHE010045232.1, read as the reverse complement.
CTTGATTAGAGCTTGTTCTGGATTACACAATTATATATGATTACTAATAAATCCCATTGCTATATATATACAAGGCACATGAGGGATTACTATGGATATGGATTTCCATATAATACAAGCTGCACTTGTGGAAGAAAATGTTTAGAGGAAAGAAAATGTCAGAAACTTTGTTGCTTATGTAACCTAAACACTTCCTTTAATTGGGTTTTAATTTCAACTTAAAATGTTCTTAGATATTATATTATAAATCAAGTTAGTGCAAGATTTCTGTTTCCTATAAATAGGGTTGTATGATTTTTAGTTGGATAGTTTTCAAAAGGAATAAGAATGAAAATATTAGTGTTTTCAAAAATGTTGTACCTATTTATTGCTTATTTGGTCAAGATAAATATGAAATATATATATATATATATACTTTTTTTTAAAAAAATGATTTTTCATAGATCTCATACAAAATCTTACATTTGTTTTTTCGTTACAATTGTTGCATCGTGAGCTTTTCGAGTTAAGTCAAACTTAATTCGGATCACTATACTAATAGATACAAAGTCATATTGACCATTTAGAAAAATATTTTGGATTGTTAACAACCAAAAATCGATAGGGGGATGATTTTAACATAAATTATAAGTCGTAGTGAGCACTTGTGGCATTGCCGAGGGCATTTCTAAAAACATAAGATCCAACACTGCATTTTGGGACAAAAAAAGGGTAAGATTTTTGTTTTTATCCCTTTTAAAAATTGACTTCAAATTTTAGTCATCGTGCTATGGATGGCCAGTATTATCTATGAAAGGTGATGATATACATACCTCTTAAATTATAAACTTCTTGCAAGAATATTAATCTTTTTTGTGTCAAGTTTAAGGAGGAAATAACGAAGACAATCTGTTTAACTCCATCTAAACTTTCAATAAAAAATGACGAATGTTAATTACCTAAACTAATATTAAAGGTCACAAAAATAAAAGCATGAAAGGCAAACTAGTCGTGGTTGAACGTCATTCTTCTTCAATTTCTCCAGCATTTTCCTCTTTTTTAAATTAGTTCATTTTAGTTGTACGTTAATATTTTTCTTTAAAATTAAGATGGTGCTAGACACAAAATTTATTTGTCGTCAAAACTACAAAGTCAAGGGGATGCCACGTCACTTTTCATTAATATAATTATTGAAGTTTGTGAAGCCTAACGAGATAATGATTGAAGTTTGGTTTAAAGTTTGAAATTTGTGTGTCCACATGGCCATTTTCGTCCAAATTGGGTATAGATTTATTGTAAATGGGGTTTTGTCACAATTTTGAAGATAAATGACTGTAGATGGCATTTCATATAAATATGGGACACAATGATTAATTATTATTTTTCGGCTTTCGGTGCGGTCCTTCTAGAACATATAGAACAAAAAATATTGCATGATATTTATTTAATGTAACAAGCACAAACACAATTAGAAAGATTTAACACCAAGAAATTTAATTATCCCAAATTATTATTACTCGTTTAATTTGATTAAGAAATATAATATGTTCAATATAAAGTGTAATAATAATCGGGGATAAATATTTTCGTTGTTGCACATTTTCACAATAAGAATTACGTTGAATAAATGTTTTTTTTAGGGGAATAAATATTATATTATGGTTTTTATTTCTATATATTATGATTGACGTATCGAAAAATGTAGCATTGTCTATTGAATGGTTTTGCCAATCCCAATAATAATCCTTATTTTATTCTTTATATTTTTCAGATAGATCACAATGACATGTCCTTATTCCATATACCTTTAAAATTGATAAATTCTTGTTCGTTCTTTTATTCTCTCCTTTTCCAACTTGCATTAGAGGAATTCCAAGTTGTAGTTGTTTATACTAACAATAATAGAAGCCATGTCTTAATATAAAATCTAAGGTTTGGAAGTAACCTCCCGGCCCACTTTCAAATGAGAATCTTTTGGACACAAATCTGTATATAATTCACAATATAATCAACTAATCTGGTTACTTGGGATACCATTTTCCCTTTCTAGTTTTCAAGATAGGCTTTTTAGCTTCAATTGTTACGAAATGATTATCATAACTTGATATATTGAGCAACATCATGCTTAAACAATATCCTCAAATCGACCCATAATCTTTCTCACAAAAAAACAAGAAAGGACCCATAACCGTGTTGTGGTAGGTGTTCGGTGAGATTGTGAGATGTAGTGAAGATAATCAATGGCAAGTACTACTTGGACCGGATTTGACACACCATATGGAAATCTTGAAAAGAAATGACAAGGAAAGATAACCTAGAATTATGTTTAAAATAATGGAGAGGCTTTAAATAAGAAAGAAAGTTTGTTGGAAAGGCCACAACTTGGTGACAAAAGTGGTGAGAAACACATTTTTCTTTTTCACATGGAAACGTGAAGACCTATTTGATGGATTAAAAAGTTAGCTACAAGAGACATCATATATTTATACAAGAGCTGTATAGAATTGTGTGATTGTAGAACGTGGAAATCTACGGTCACAACAAAAATGAAAGTAGTTAGTAGAATAAAATCATGAAAGTTAAATTTGGACCCTTGATCATGATTATTATCTTCATCACAATTAATTAGTAAGATTATGATGGAAAGCACACGACAAACAACCAATGAATAAACTAAGCATGGAGAGTAAATTACAAAACTAAAATTTGTAGTAGTTTACTCTTAAATGAGCTACGTCTACTGTTGAGTTTTCTAAGTAAGTTGAGTAGAATGTTTTAGAATGATTTCTACAAAGTAACGATAAATAAAATGGCTTTATGTCCCTTTTGAAGGGTTCTCTCCCTCTATTTACAGAAGTCAAATGAGGTGGTTACATAAGCGGTTACTACTCCTTTCCTCTCTTTTTGTGGGGTATCTGACTATTGTAGTGGTGCAAAGTAGAGGGCGGTTACAACATGCTCATATGCCCACGTTCTTCTAGTAGTGGTAGTCATTGAGGTATGTCCGCAAAGACGAAGTGGTTCCAAGAAACCAGAGTTGTTAACCGTCATCGTGAACAATATGCGACAGCGAGCGACGAGCGACGAGTAATGGGTAACGAGTGTCAAATGGTAATCTAATGAAGAAAAATGATTATTATGATATCGCGGACAGATCGTGGTATGTTCCTAGTGAGCACCAGAGCTAAGTAGAGAGATATTGTGGCTGTAACAAGTACATAGTAGAAACAATAGTTAGAACATAACAGATAATGGTAAACCAAGGGAAGAAACCAAAAAGATTCTGCAAAAACATTCAAAACGTACGACATAACCATGACACCAAGAAATGAGATTGCAAGACCAGTGGCACCACTTTGTTTGAGTTGGGGAACAAAAAGCCCTTTTAGAACTTGGATCATGATTTGCATGATAAAGTTGCGCGAAGAAGCATATGTCAGTTAAGAGTACAAGAAATGCAATCAAGAATTCAAGTTTCCTGACTTGTATATCGAATCAAGAATTTAGCTTATATTTTGGCTATAGGTGTTGATTTGGGCTACCTGACTAGGCCCAGCAGGCTAAAAGAATCGAATCAATAAGGTCTAGTTTATGAAAAGGGACGCCTAACCAAGCCTGAAATCCTCATGGGCTTAGAACCGAGTCAAGCCGTCTGAATTTTCATAAGGGAATTTTAAAAAAATAAAACATTAATTGAGCCTGACTGACGTGGCTAGGCCCGGTTATAATTTAGGCTTAAATCTTTAGCATTGTCCAGTTCTAAACTGGATCTAAATCTTCAGCCTAGCTCAACCTAAGACTTAGACTAGGCAATAGCCGGCCTATTTGGCTTGGCCCAAATTGACAACACTAATTTTGGGAAGGAAACACGACAACTATTTATAATCTATCCTTTTAAAAACAAAAATTTAGCAATGTTTCTAAGTTGAAATATATCGAGATATCCCATATTGCCACAGTGCTAGAAGAACCAAAGAAACAAGCCCTATCAAAAGAACTTCATACTACACGGGAATGTTGAAGAGAATGTTCTGAACAAATGTGCTCCCAATCACTACAAATAAAAAAAATATTTTAAGAATCAAAACACTAAAAATATAAATTGTAAATATTACTCTTTATAATGAAACATTTAAAATAATTTGCTACAATTGATATTGGAGAAAGGATGACAAAGTCTAGCTTCTGAAATATCACACACAACCATAGAAATCTCGGCCAAAACCCACCCTGCCTTGGATATTCCAATCTATAGTGTTCTGTTAAGTGCTTTCCTACAATTTAGAATAACATTCGATAAGGAAAAGTTTGATAGATATAATTTGAAAGAAAATGTCTAGAAATTATTGTTTGGAAAATTACACGCCTATGACAACCCTAAGATTGGCTTCCAGCGACTGAGAGCAGCACAAAAAACTACTAATATTATCCAAAGCAAGTGCAAAAGAGGAAGTCCCACATCAACTTTATTATATATTGGCACCGTTTGAGGCAGCTTCTGCTTGTGCTTTTAGTCAGTAGAAGAAGAGAAGTAAAAGCTGTAGCTTATCAGTAAATGTTTGGACCCATATTTTGAAAGAACTTTAATGGGCCAAAATAGTTTTAAGGTTTTAATTATTTTTAAAAGTTACAAAAATGTTATATTTAAACTTGTAATGTATTATTGATACTTTAGTACAAGTTTTAAGTCTATTTCAAAAGTGCTTTTTTAAGAAGCTACATTTTGTGGCTTTGACAAGAAACACTTTTGAATAACAAAAACTCTTCTGACAGTTCATCCAAATTCTTCCAGAAGCAGCCTTTTGACTAGAAAACCAAAAGCAATTTTTAGAAAAGCCCTCCCAAAACAGGCCCATAATATCTTACACAAGTAAGTTTAAGACATACGCATGTTTGTAGAACTAATATCTATATCAGGTCCCTTGAGGCATTTATCTCAAGGAAAAAATAGTTGCAAGATGATTTACAAATTCAAAGGTGAACACTAGAGAGCATGGCATCAAAAGATAGCACACACCAACTTGTGTTGTACCCCAGATCGCAAATTCGTCTCAACTGTTCGCGATCCACAAGACATGTAGATGTTATTAAAAATGTCTTTTTTAAACGTCTAATATGGAACCAAAAAATTGATTAAAAGCTTATCATCTCCTCTTGGGCCCGGCCTAGGCTAACCCTCTACTATAGAGAAACATGTTAGAGAAGATGCCTTAATGATTAAATGATGTAATACTTTTTGGAGACATTTAATCAATAAATAGTTTATTTATTTTCATATATTAAATGTTGTCATCTTTATATTCATTTATGTTGAATGTATGATAGACAAACAAAAATCTGAGACTGTTAATCTAAACCTTTAAGATAGTGTATATAATGGACAGATTGTGCGGAAGAAATAAATCTTAAAAGTGATAGTCTAAATAATAAGGTTTGCAATTGAAGAAATAAAGTTGGGCACTTTATTCATGTTAAGATTTTTATGTTGTCTACATCGCTAACGGGAGATGACTCTTTTGGTTATTAAAGTTGGACTCTGCTAGTGAAAACATTAATATATTGTCATTGGTAACGATATATTGGATCGAAACTAAAGATGAATTGGTTTAATTAATAATTCCATTTGTATAAATCAATTCACTTTAGATAATCATATGTAATACATCTTAATCCTAAAATGAATCAATGAGTCTGTATTTTTTATTTGTTTCTTTTGATATACCAAATAGTTATATCTTGAATTATATAAAGATACGCATACCGGTACGTTCGAGACATGACTCTTAATTAACATAGACTCGTTATTCATATAAATAGAATCTATAGTTTTTTTTTTTATAGAATTAATGATAATATCTTATAGGGATAATCCTGTAATTGGAAACTAAAGAGTTCAATCATTTGGATACATGTGTAATTGAATGGTATACTATTTGCATTGGTAATAAATGGTAAGCATTCTAATGGTGAGATAATAGAATATAAGATAAATATAATTAGGAAGAGAAAACAAAATTTATCTTTAAGTCGATTATGAATATCCTATGAGGATGTTATATATTGTGATATGTCATAGATGAATAAAAGTTATTAGAAATTTGTTATTTATATATAGTTCAAGAGTGCATCTCAAAGCTTTTAGTGGAATAGCTTTAGAGTTAATAATTATAAAAAAATAAAAAATATGGCAGGGATATATTATTTTATAATTATAGAAGCTTGATCTATATATATTCATCGAATCCTCTTTGCTAGCTTATAATATTTCCTATAACGATACGACGTATTTTTCCTACTGATTGGTAACTTATATTATTTATAAATTGGCTGAAATTCAATTGACTAGATTTAGTAATTTATGTTAGTTGATTAACTGAATTAATTCAAAATAAACATGTTGAATTATTTGAAGTATATTTTATTTGATATGGAATTATCTATTTTGAATTGTTTTAATAAAATAAATTTTTCATTGAGTTATTTGAATTAAAATTGAAGTTCTATAAAGATATTCAGGTCAAATAAAGTAGGATTTATCCATTAGATTCGGACGTGTATGTCAAGATAACATTTTATAGTTGGAAAAATGCATGGGAGTCTCTACCACGACAGTCCGATCGAACATACTATCGACCAGTCGATCAGACCCTGCCATGTCAACAATCTCAGGCTAACGCGTTTTTACTCCGAAGTTAATCCAAACTCAAATTTTTGAGGTCTCGCATGTATTTCATCCAACATGCTTATTTTATAAACAAAATTCCATTAATAAGAAATTATGTTGCTATACTCTTCTTCTCTTCCCAATCATCATACCTTCTCCCACTTCATCTTGTCAAGCAACACATGATTTTCCCACAAAAGCTGGCACAAATCTAGACTGTCTAATAGTACATCCATGTGGGACCCATGCTTTCGACGCTAAATCCAATTGTTAATTTGAATGTTGAAGACAATCAGTCCATGTCAACATTAAAATTACCTGGAGGGTCAAACTATCTACATTTTCGTGTTATTGTACGTTTGCTTCAAGGTTTCACTATAAAATTGACAAGACCATAAAACCATGGCTTGTTAAGGGCTTGGACCTTGGCTAAGGTTAGGCCTGAGATTTTCTTTTCAGGCCTGGCCTAGGCCCGACCTTCTATTGTAGAGGGTCGTGCCATGTAGAAGGTTGGGTTTGGCACGGCCAAGTAAAGGAAAAGTAAAGAAAAGAAAAGAAATTGCTTCTTTGGATTTTGTTTGAATTTTCTTAATTATTGTTGTCTATATGCTTTTCTTCTCTTTTAGTTAATGTATCCTCTCCCACTTCATCTTGTCAAGTAACACACAATTTTCCAACAAAAACTAACACAAATCTGGACCGTCTAATTGCACATCCATGTGGGACCTACGCTTTTAAAACTAAATCTAATTGTTGATTCAAACACAGAAGACCATCAAACCATGTTAGCATAAAGAGTACTTAGTGGATCAAACTATTTACATTGTACGTATTGTTGTACATTTGCTCTGAGGTTTCACCGTAAAATTGATAAGACCATAGGCAATAGCAATCGTTTAAAAGCTTGAGCCTAGGCTAGGGCAACTGATGTCTCGCCTAAAATGTTTTTTTTTTTTTTTTAAACATGGTTGTTTGTACTATAGTAAGGACAATCGTATCTATAGGGAGGTGGGAAATTAAAAAGGTTCACAATTTAATGGTTAAAAAAGGCAAGGGGTTTTTACAAAATTTAAAAGAAAATAAATATTTTTAACAAAATTTTAAAACATAAAATAAAAACATGAAGCTTCGAGAATCCCTTGTATGTTTTGTAATTGGTATGGAATTTAACTCTAATTATAAGTTATCTAAGCTATTTGATATATTAAATATTTTCTTATTAATTACAAGCACATTTGTTATTTCTATAAGTCAATCTAAATTTACAATATAGTAAGCAATAATGCAGTAAGTGTTTTTCTTTAAAAAGTAGTAAAATAACCACCTCTCACTAGTAATTAGGTACGATAATTATGAAAATTATAACCATTGTCATTACAAGTATTATTAACATGATTTTAAGATAGAAAAAATAACAAATCAAAATCATTATATTTAAATGGAATACATTCTTATGTTAATTTTAGCAGAATTCGTTTTATGTAATATTTAAAATCGACAATATAATAATACTATGGTAAAAGCCATTCCGTAAAATTAAACATTATTTCATCTTATTAATACTAATTATGTAATATAATTAAATTATATAAAAAAAACATGACTGAATTTATGTAAAATTAGACAGCACAACAACATTAACAATAATTATTAAAAACATAGAAGATATAATTTATTCCATAAAATTTAAGCATTACAATATAGATTGGAGTTAAAAACCATTATTCTGCCTCACCAAACTCTCTATACTAATTAAGACATCATTTTATTATTTTAAGTGGATTTGAGAAGTGCTCTAGTAACATCTCCTCCTAAAAGAAGGATTGAGCCAAGTAGGAGGCGCAGCTCTTTAAAAAAAAAAAAAAACTAAAAAAAAGGAAGGGGTGCTGAATGAAGGGGTTCACCCCTATTTATAGTGAATAAAAAATTCAATATTTATAATTTTTTTAATAATTATTTTATATTATATCATTTATTTAATTATTATTAATTTTATTTATCTATTCAGATCAACTTACAAATGCAAGTTCTGATTTTTTTTTAATTTTATTTCTCCTATTTTTCTTCGTCAGATAAGGCCTCATTATTGTGCAAGTTGGCATTTGAGATCAGGTCCGACGCAAAAGAGAGCAGCACAGAGCAACCCAATCTGAAGTGTCAATTGTGCTAAAGAGAGAAGAATGTAGCGAGATGTAAACCATTGGATTGTTTGAAGTAATCAAATCGCATGACTAGCAAGACAACTTCATGTGAGACAGACCATACTCAATCCAATTCAACTGAGATTCTTCCAACATGTGTCTGACTGTTGACGTGTGGTTGTTGGTGCATGTGATGCACGTGCCCATTTTAGCTCGCCCTGTGTACTCTACTGAGAGAGACTCAAATTTTAAATTATTGTTCTTGTATTTGTTGTCCAATTTTATTCGTTTTTGTGTCATTTTGCTCTATCCTTCCTTCTTCTAGATTTCAAATCAAAAAACGAATAATTGACAAAAAATTAATTATTTTACAAACATAATTTTTACAATAATTATAAAAATATTTATTTTGCAATAAAACACATAAAATTCACTAAAAATAAATAAAAACTTATAGATTTAACGAACCTTTTTGGTTTCACACGAACACAATATTTAAGACATAAATATTTTAGAAAGTACTAAAAATATATTAAAATATATTTACAACCTTAAAACTTATTTACAAACTCATTAAGACTATGAAAAATATATACAAAATCATTTTTGCAGTTTTAATTTTTTTAAACTAATTAATTATTAAATACTTAAAATGACTCTAAAATTACCGAAAGATAGTATTAAACATAAAAGCACATTAAAAACACATAATTAAACATATTTACACATTAAGACATAAGAATACTTATTAACAAAAAATACTATTAATTAGAGATTTAACAAGAAATAAAACCATAATTAATTGATTTCAACTTTAAAAAATATACACTTTGACGGTCTTATTAGCTGGGCTTGAGGTTCTCTTCTTAGGCCCGACCCTCTATTGTAAAGGGCCATTCCAAGCATGACCTAGTCTTGTGATGGGCCTAGGTCAAAAAGGTTAGGTAAGCCTAACACAGTCCTTTTGACACCACTACATATATTGTAGTTTTGAAGAGATTTTTTTTTTTTTCAATTTATGAAATTCATCTTTTCTCTGCGGTAGAGTGTCAAAACACACTTTTGCCATCGTTTGTGAATAAAACAAGAACCCTTCGGCAAACCAAAAGGAAAAATATCTTGACAAATCCAAAGCAACTACTAAGGATTTGCTAGGGAACATGTTATCCCAAAAACACTTTTAGCGGAAAAAAGTAAAAGAAGTAAATAATAATAATAATAATTAGAATCATGAATAGAAAATAAATAGCATCAAGGGTACACCGCATAAATTCGCCTCCTAATGGAGCAGAATGAAATCGACGACGCGCCATTTACTATGAGATAGCAACAGCTAACTATTATTTTTAAAATTATTCTGAGGCAAAGTTATGTATATATTTGTTTATTTATTTTAAAAAATTTACTTATTTAATTATTTCTATTACTTAAAAAAAAATACCAGATAGCTATAATATATAGGGACAATAATAAAAATCTATATAGAAAATTTGAACATTTTGTTATGGAGGTGGGCGTATTCTCGTGGTCAAAAGGGTTCGAAGATGTCGATCGTATCGTGTTATACTTACCTGGCCTATAATCAGTTAGGCCCAAGAGTGCCTCGAGCTTTATCTAACCTAGCTCATCGAAGCTTCATGTCGTACTTCTGCCAGCTCAAGATTTAAAAATATAGAACTAGGCACATCTCATGTCATGCTCTTGCTTCTATCGTGCTGGTACAATAGATCATTGGATTTGTCCATCGATCATTAAAAACATATATATATATATATATATGTTAATGCTTTTAGAAATAATATTATTGAAATAAAAAACAAATTCATTTCAAAATATTAATAAAAAATAAACTTCATATTTTATTAAAAAAAAACTTGATGCCACTAAAAATCAATACTCAACCCCTCACTCAACATTTTATTGGCAAAAATAAAATACCGAAAGAGAGTACAATATTTTAACTTATTAACCTAAAACATAGAGTTGTTAAACATAATTAACGTTAGCAATGGTTGGTTTTCATATTATGTTATATATATTTTGCTGACTGCTAAGATTCTAAAGATAAAAAACGCTAATATAAGTCAACTAAATATTTTCCAAGGTGAAATCAATTATTTATATTTAATGAGATTGTAAAATTTTTAATTATTGAGAAATATGTAATATTATCTTCAAAACTACATAATAAAAAAATAAAAAAATAATATTTCGTGCTTGCCCATCGTGCTAAATGGACCGTGTCATGCCATGTTGTGCTTGTGTTTTTTGTCGTATCATGTCATGTCCAATCCGGTACCTTAAACTATAAGCCCGACACGGCCCACCACCATATGCCATGCTTAGCCTGGCCCATATAATCTCGTGTTGTGTCGTGCCTGGCTTAAAATTTTTTGTGTCATTTGATGATGCTTGTTAAGTGACCTAGTCCAATTGACATCTTTTTTTTAGCGAGGTGGAGGAAGGGGTCAATGGCTTTTCGACCGTCTCTTTTGGGTGCATTATCTTTCCAAAGGTTTTGCCACTCTTGAGGTTCGACTCACACAACCTCGTGGTGGTGCTCCATTTGTTGTGGTTCTAGCTCTTTATGGCTCTTAGTTTCCTAGCCTCTTTGGTGGTGTAGATTAGCTTGTCTTCGATGATTCTTCTTGTGTCACCCCTATTTTAACTTTGTTTTGCGGTAAATACTTTTATCGAATAATGACGATCATGTTTTCATCTTGTAGTTTTTGTATTTTGAGATTTTGTTTTTGTTTTGAGTTTGCTTGTGGTCCATCAAATTAATATCTTGGTAGTGTCTTGGTTCTGTTGGACTTGTGTCTATGTGAAGAATTTTATAACAACATCATGAATTTATTTATTTACTTCAAAAATAGATTTTTTTTATTATTTCTATTGCTAGATGCGTGTTAAAAATTGTTAAGATTATTATATATATTTTCCTAACCGGATAAATTTCATTATTACTTTATGGGAGCATCTATTAACATCTCCATTCTATTTTTTACACACTTTTTCTCAAGTCACCCCATTCTATTTATTACATTCCTCTTAAAATACCAAAAAAGTCTCACACCTAAATAATATTGTTTTTCCTTTCTCCACCCACCAACCAGCCGAAGAGACTTACATGGTAGTTCCAATAATGTGAAGGGATGAAAGAAAAAAAAAAAGAAAGCTAGTTAGAAATGGACATCATATATATAAGGGCTGCGCGGGATTATGTAATAAACCAGCTAGTTTCAGTAACACCTGTATTGCATTACTTGGTGTTTTAGATCTCCACTAACTTAAAGGTGTTTGACAAAATCAATTCTAACCAAAACTTTTAATTATTACAATGTAAAGTTATCACATGTTACAGGTTTAAGTTTAAAAGTTTCAGTTTTAAGAACACTTCCCAAACATCCTATAAGTTTATTTAAATCAGAAACACTACTTTAGGACCGTAAGAAGACGCTGAAAGTCAGTAGAAATTTTGCCTTCACCAACTATAGTCTTTTAGGAGACTAGTCAACATCTTCAGTGGACCTTCTCTGGGGCAATTGCATGCTCACAATGTCCTCTCTTGGGAGACAATATATAGAGGAGTTGCTCTGGTCGTTGGCAGCCATTTGTCCGCTCTCAGGCGTTGTGAATGCCAAAAGGTGTGTGGCCTCCTTGTTTTTGCGGAAAACCAGATATGCAATTCCAGCCAAGTACACTGCCATGCCCGAGAACCCGAATATGCCAAGAAACACAGCCGCCGCTGTTTGTAAGTGGCTGTGAAGAAGCAGCTTGATAAATCCAGTTACCAAATAGTATATGTTTATGGCCATAATTAGGGAACCTATGATCCAAGTCACGGCTGAGATCTGCAAATTTTGCGATGTACATCATAATTCTAGTTAATGACTTGTGGGAAGGGTTAAGAGAAAGGTTTCAATTTTCTAAGAACAAGTAATTACATTTTTACTCTATTGAATCGTTGTTAAACTCCTTAATGACTTGTGAAAACAAATTTCATGATGTATAATATAATACTATTCAATAACATTAGTTAATGACTTATGGGCTAATATATAGCTAAACTTTTTTCTCCACCATCACGTAAGCTGACATCATCAAAAATGGAAATTGCATAACAGATCATAGAAGACATCATAAAAAAATGGAAAGTGCATAACAGATAATAGAACTTGGAAATTGATTTTTTTTTTTCCAACCAAGTGTATGATAAAGGCACGAGATAAGAGTTTTACGACAACTGAGTTGACGTATGCGCCCATCTTGGTCTCGCTACTTGTGAATTTGAGAAGTGGAACAAGAGCAAAAGGGAGCTCAAATGATAAAATCATCTGCCAAAAAAAAAAGCATATTAAAAACGCAAGATGTGCAGAAGGGGGAAAAGGAAAAACTTGTAGCACTCTAGGAAGTAAAATTGAAGGGTTAAAGATATTGTAACGTTTGTGTACAATAGACCTCTATTGCTTATACCAGTAAGATGAATTTAGAGGCAAGCATATCTTACAGATGCAATAATGATTAGCCTTCCAGCCCCAGCAGAGCCACCAATGATCGCAACTATTAAACTTGGGACTATAGCCAAGCATCGGGTTAAAAAGTTGCGAATCCAGGGCTTCATTCGTAAATCAAGAAAGCCCTGCAAAGAGAGAAATTTGTAGACAAACATGTTAGGGAAAGAGAAACATAAGAATCTAGTGTCTCAACAAAATAGGTATACTTGCATTGATTGGTTTACAATGTCTAACAGCGTCGATGTTATATGGGAGACAAACTGCATGCTCCTAGAACAATTACCTGCATAACATATTGTCCAGCATATGTTCCTGTGATTGTAGAACTCTGACCTGATGCCAGCAAGGCAATTGCAAAAAGTTTTGAACTCCAACTGCCTAAGACATTCTGTATGCATGTAGCACACCATTATGAACAATACCAAGAAAATACACGCACTGAAGTTTGAGATGTAACAGAGACCAACCAAATGCCAAGGAAACAAAGTGACATAGACTATTAGTAAACCTTGTTCCAATTCATACCCTTAGTAAAAAGGAAGCTTTGTTCAAATCCAAGTCCTGGCAACTCTTCTGATCCTCAGCATTCAGACTTGAAGAATCACAAACTGCTCCACTCACAGAAATAACTGATATGTTAATCAGAAAGGCCACCATGAGAGCAAAGCCGCTTTCAAGCATATAAAATCTGCATGCCTCCTGTAAGTAGTGCCTTCAATTAGATGTAGCCATGAACATATCGCACATTTTCTTTTCACATCCTTGAGCCAGCAATATTCCAAAAAGAAACCAACAATGTCAAAGATTATTCTATTGAAGATAAGGCCTACTCTGATGCCGCGGACCGATCGTGGTATTTTCCTAGAAAGCACCAAAGCAGAGTGGAGAAAGAGATTGTGGCTGTAACAAGTACATAGCAGCAACTGTAATTAGAAGAAAAGAGAAAATGGTAAGCCAAAGGGAAGACAACATGGAAATTCTACATAAATATTGAAAACATACGGCATAACCATGGCACCAAGAAGTGAAATTGCAAGACCAGTGGCACCACTTCCTTTGAGTTGGGGAACGAAAAGTCCTCTCAGAACTTCTTGCGGATCAGGATACGCATAATGTAGCTCCACGAAGAAGCATGCGGCAATTGTGAGGACAAGAAATGCAATCAAGAATTCAAGTTTCCTGACCTGTATATGACATCAATTATTTGGCTTCAGTTTTAGCAAAGAAAACACTACAGCTAATTTATAATTTACCCATTCAAAAACAAAAAATCCAGTAGTGTTTCTAAGTTAAAAGAAATAAATCAAGATACCCCATATTGTTGCAATGCTAGAAGAAAAAGTACTAAGTCCTGTCAGAAGAACACCACACCATATTGGAACATTGAAGAGCATGTTCAGAGCAAATGCAGTTCCAATCACTGCAAATAGAAAGCCATTTAAGAATGAGATACTGAAAACATAATTGCATATATATTATCTTTATAATGAAGCATTAAAATAAATTCCGATCCTTCAGGATTTGGCCATAAAGTCCTTTTGAGTCTTTTTTCTTTTTTTTTTAATGCCTACTATTGATGTTGGAGAAAAGGACTTATTAAGCTTTTACCTTCGGGAATATCACATGCAACGATAGCAATCTCGGCTAGAACCCAAAGGATGAAGTTTGGCACCTTAGGATATTCCATTCTACAGTGTTCTGCTAAGTGCTTTCCTACAATTTAGAACAACACTCGATAAGAACCAGTTGGATAAACATAATTTGGAAGAAAATGTCTAGAAAGTAGTATCTAGGTTGGAAAATCACATGCCTGTGACAACCCCTAGATTGGCTGCCAGTGACTGTATGACTAAAGCAGCACAAGAAGCCACCAATATTATCCAAAGCAGCTGCAAAAGAGAAGTTCACATTAACTTTATACACAGAATCTCACACAACGACATGGTTAAGAAATATGTATGTGTAAAGAACTGTGGTTCATTCTAGAAAAGGCTGTAGCATTTTTAATATCAAAAGGTGACATACACACCTCGTACTTGTATTGTGCTCCGGACTGCAAATCCGTCTCAACTGTTTGCCAACCACAAAATAGATGTTACAAGTGTTGACGTTAACTGTCTAGTTGGAAGCACAAAGTAATTGAGAGCTTAGTATCTTACAATTTCCGGGGTCAATATATGCAATAGAAACAAGAAATCCAGGGCCCATGTAGGCAAAGAAGTTTTTCCAGCTCTTCCTCTGCATAAACAAGATGTAAGCCCCCAATTGATGAAGCAATCAGCCTTCAAACACACGTCCCAAACACATTGACAAACTTCTAACGGTTTAAACACGATAAATAAGATGGCACTATCAGTATGAATATTGAATCCCACTTTAAAAAAGAAAAGACATGTCCCAATTGATAAGTCCGTGAAGTCTAATTATTTACTTAGACAATAATCATAATAATAATAATAGTAGTAGTAGTAACAATAATAAAATCATTCTTTGTATCATCTAGGCAGCTTCTAGTACGATATTCACTTGATAATTTATACTAAAGAAAACCAGATATGTAGCATGCCAACGTGCGGCAAATGCATGGAGAAAATAATTTATGTTCATATATTCATAGTGACAAACTAGAAAGGCGTGCATCTTCAGAAAATTCAGTTTTTTTCTAATCCTATTTTTGGGCATAAAGACCAATGTACAGCCTATAAGCTGTGTCAATCGAAAAGCCAGGAATTCTTTCAGTGGGACTCAGAACTCAAAATGTTTAGATTCATAGCTCAACTATAGAAGTGGTGCTTCATGACTTTATCAGTATTGCTTTCTTAGGAGTCAACATCAGGATTTTATAATTTTCCTAGGGAAAAAAAAAAAAGATTTCAGTGCTTATCGCTCAACTAAGTTTTGCTTGTCAAAGCACAAGAGCCACCTACTTTGAAAAAAATAATAATAATAATAAATAATGAATTCAATGCATGTTTATCGTCACGCATCATTTTCTTTCTTTCTTTCTTTCTTTTTTTTTTTTTTTTTTGGTATCATTAACTGTCTTGACCCTCATCAGAGTTTTAAATTTCTAAATTGCACCAAAAATATGCATAGTTCTTTGTTAAACTTTTTGCTAATTCCACCAGTCCCTCTCACCATTGAAGTCTATATATCACATGAAATTTTTTATCATCATCCAAATATTTCACTGTGCAAGTGAGTTTGGAAGAAGATAGCTTTCTAATACAAGGTCAACACTTGAATTAATCACCAATGAAATGCCCCCATTCAGTAAAAAAAATAAAATAAAATAATTGCCGAACAAAAATATTAAGAAAATATAGGAACATATATAGTTTGTTCATCTCAGCAAAGCATTATTCCAAACAGTTTTAGGGCCATTATTCAAGTCTCAATCTTTGTATGCATTTTACTCCATTTTGATGGCCATATTTTTATTTCTTAAGCAAACGAAAAATGGAACTCACATCGGGGACGACAATCTGATCAGTATCAGAGTTCTCAATCAATGGCGCATTCGAGAAGCTTCGATTTCCAGTGCTCGCAATGAATTGCGGCCGCTCCGAGTCTGACGCCGAACCTGTCATTGCCATTTTTCCTTTTCTCTACTTTTTACACTGTACAAAAAAAAAAAAAAAAACAAATCATGAGTTTGAACTAAAACGAAAAGAAAGAAATTCTGAGAAAGAAATGTTTATTGAACCATTAAGCACCGATACTAAAGAAGAAGATTTGATCTTCTTGACTTTCACCGTTTTCTCGGCAACCAAACGGAAAAGAAAAGAATTTGGCAGGGTAACGTAGAAAATTGCGCGCAATTTAATACCAATAACAGATTAGAGTAGCTCAGCCCAGGGACCAGACATGAAAAAGATCTTCTCAAAAAGAAGGACAAAACTTAAAAAAAAAATAAAAGAAGAAAAAAGAAAAACTGTGGCAGCCTCAATCTGAGCGAACTAAGGCTACATAAAAATAGACTCTCACAAAGCTCAGCGAACAAGTTCTGTTTCTATTGTTTACATAGGAAAAACGAAAATCAAAAAATTATTATTTTTAAATTTTTTTTTTTTTTAAAAAGAAAATCTCTGTTTAATTTCTTTCTCTCCTTCGTTATTCCACGTTCACTCTTCCTAACTTTGTCGAGAGAGAGCACGCGCTCGGGCACGTTTTTCCCACAACAGATGAAACGAATCTCCACCGTCAAATCTTGGATCCACGTAGGACCCATTTTCAACGGTCAATCGTCGTTAAGTCCCAGTCTGGCATTCCACTGGATCAAATGCGGAAGACCTGCGGACGAATTTGTGGTACTGGTGAGATGTACGCGCGCGAATGTACGCCACGGCAGCATAAAGAGTGCCAGGTGGGTCCCGGGAATTCTGGACAAGGAAATCTACGTTGTACGTGTGTGTTGTGGTGTTCGTCTTCGTTGGAGGTTTCACTGTTTAAAAAGTGACATGGCCGTGCAAGTGCCCCTGCCGTCACAAGCTGCGACGGTCCAGATTCTTTAAACGACGAGCTATTAGGACCGATCGGACGGCTGGATATTCTACTAACGAGATTACATCGTACGGTTGGGGAGCTCGGGATTTAATCGTGTGCGACACATCACGTGTGGGAAATTGATTGGATGAGCCACCAGTAAGTAAACGTCAGGAAAAAATAAAAATAATGGAAAACAAATGTGAAAAATCCATTACCTACAACTTCATAGTTGATGAGTAACTATTACTCTTTCCACAAAATGAGGTTATCGAGTCATAAATACTATTTTTAATTTGTGAAGGGATGGCTTTAATTTTTTTTTAGGTGAATAAAGAAAATGTCACATTTTTAGAATTTTTTAAAGTAAGTATTAAGTTTTGAAACGTTAGATTTACCGTGAAAAACAACGTATTTATGATATAAATAAAAAATATTTACATAATAAATAAGGAAAAAAAAACACATTATTTATATCACAAATTTATTTATGTAAATAAGAATTATTTATACTGTAAGCAAAAAGGTAGATAAAGATGTACGCTATACGTTTGATATTTACTACAAATATTTTTAAAACTTGATATTTGTTATAATTAGTTTTAAAAAAGTGACATTTTTTATTATTTTTGTTTTTTCTCCTCTTAGGAAAATATGCCAATATGAACATCAAATTTGATGAATGCTCCAAAACCATCATGCAGAAATCTAAAATGAGAAAATTTTCTTATCGCTCATTTATTGTTGTTGTCTGATTTTTTTTTTCTTTTGAGAAAAATAGGCAAATGCCGTTTCGGCAATATTTTTTAAATAAGTGGCCCAATTTCTTCTTCTTCTTTTTTTTAATTTTTTAGGGAGATGTCCAATTTTTTTTGCTTTCTTAGGGAAATGGGCTTTTTCTTTTTTTAGCAGTCAAGCAGTGATATTTGTTAGATGATACTTTCTACAATGACAAAATATATTTATAACAAGGAAATACGTCATGTGGATTCTCGAGCATCCAAAGATTGAGAGACTGAGCATCTAGACATTTGGACATCTAAATACCTAGACGCTTGGAAAATCGAGCACCCAAGCGTCTGAGCATCCGAAGCACCAGCGTATGAGCATCCAAAGCACCTAAGCATCCGTGCATTTGAACCACCCAAGCGAGCATCCCAAGGTCTGGCTTAAAGACAGAAGCTTAAAAGTCACAAAGCACCATCAAGTCATGTAACGATAGATAATTAAAGGCTATTAACCAATGATTGAATCCTTTTTAAATGTGTGATCATTTGTAACACCTAAGAGATGAAAAGTTTTATTTGTATTGAAGAGAGAAAAAACTCCTAAATTAAAAGGAGAATTAAACTCCTTTGTTTCCAATTTACTAAAAAATTCCCTCAAATTGAAAGACGAGGATCAAAGATACAATTTTCAATACAAATCCTTAAGGTAATATTCACATCAGGCTTCGGCTTTTAAATCATTTTTGTTCTTCAAGTTTTCTATGTCTTTGTGTTTTATTTTACATTCTTGACTATTTTTCTGTTTGATCTTGATCTCTTATTTGAGGACGTTAAATTGGCTTTAGATAAAATTTTGCTCCAACAATATCTTTAATAATCTAATATTATTCAGTAAAATTGGTTAATCACTAACTAGTATCGGTTAATTATTGACAAATTGTCAACTTAATCAATGATAACTACTAAGTTAATAAGTGATCAACCACGTATCAGCTCATCATTGTACATCACTGAGTAACAATATTACGTTAATGTTTAATATCAATATGCACTGATTAACCATTTATAAAAAAAGATGATTTTGTTAATTTTACAAAACTTCAAGCATTTACTTAGAAAAAGGTTAATAGGCAGCCATTGACGCCAAATCCCCAACATTTTTTAGGAAGTATTCTTTATTATGAAAAGGGCTATTTAACACTAATGGCCCCTAAATTTTAAAAATCCTCACGTTATTATCTGAACTTTCAAAAGTTTTTACTTTGTCCTTTGGATTTTATAAGTCACTGTTTTACTCTTGTTTCAAAGGTCCTTATTTTGTTCCTATTAACGATTTTCTATTCAAATAGACAAAATTAAACCCACGTGATTTGCATATAGGTCATCTGTAAGAGCAAAAATAACCAGGTGTTTGGCAAAGTGGTAGGAATTGCGGTTCCCACCACAAACTCAGTTATGAACAGTATAAAGCTCTCACATGCTACAGTAACAATAAAAAAAATTGCTACAGTGTAAAGCTTTCATATGTTACAGTAAAAGTGATTCTCACCATTGGTTCCCACCACCTTCCAAACACCCCTAAGATTTTATTGCTCTCAGATTTTGTTTAATGTTTACAATCTTATTTAACATTTATTTTAATCGGGTCTTCTCTAAGAAGAGTCCGTATACACATTTCTTTCGATATTGTGTACTGATATCTCCTCATCTTTAAGGTGTAACCCATCTTCTTTAGTATTCAAATTTAAACATTGACGAATAATATTAACTTATTGAATGAGTTACTCATTAAAAATGAAAAGAAGTGTGTATGTAAATCCTTCCTAAATTTGAGTTCAAGTAAATAAATAAATAAAGGAGTTAAGTGAGAGTGTAAATATGAAACAAAACTTAAGAGTAATTTCATTTTTGCCCTTACAAATCACCCATGTGCGAATCAGGTGAGCTTAATTCTTTCTATTTAAACGAAAAATAAAAAATTAGAAGACAAAATAAAGAGCTTTGAAAGTTTAGGGGCTAAAATGGTGATTTTTAAAATTCAAAGGACAAAATGAGGAGTTTTAAAAGTTCAGAGGGTAAAGTAACGATTAAAGTTTATGAGTAAAGTGAAAAAGACCCTAAAGTTTAAGGACTATTAATGTTATTAACTTTTATGAAAATGTAAAATAAAGACCAATTTAAGCTCCAATAACCTCAAACTAAAAAAAACACGACACCAACAAACAACCAGTTCCATATAGAGCATCAAATGAGATGTCAAGAGAATAATGCATAATAAATTCCACAAAGAGACACAAAGAAATATATAAATATCGAGCACACATAGGGCTCTTCAACATATCTTTTACAGCTAATGGAAATATATGATCAATCAATATGGAGAATCCTATCACAATACGTCCACATAAAAAACACCACTAAGAAACAAATCTCGTTGACGGAAACCATAACCAAACACTAAACAAACATATAAACAACCTGGTATGAAACTACGGTTATTACAAAACCATAGCGCAAAAAAAAAAAAAAAAAAAAAAAAA